>JAWNOE010000073.1:0-125372 GCA_035046095.1 Drosophila pseudotakahashii
AAATAAATAAATAAATTTCAAAATCGTTTGAAATCTGACAACAAATGGAATGGAGTAAATTCCTAAATTTACACGTTGTTTTTAGCGAAACTTTAGGGCCATTGCGCACCGCCTAAACGATGAAATAAAATTTTTCGATTTTCGCAGACATTTTTTGGACACAAAAACCTACCATTTAAGATGCTGAGCTCAGTTGACCTTAAAGAAGTCCACCCTAATGTACATACAATGTCATACATATATGTATATTTTATTTCATCATCGTTCGATTTAGCGTCGCTTGTGAACGGTTGTGTTTACCATTGTGCTCTGTGTTTTTGATTTATTTTTGTGATTTATTTGTGTGTTGTGTTCGTGTTTTGTGTTTGGTTACTAACAAAGTTTTGCCTAACAATCGCGTTAGTGTTTTAAATAGATCTCCCTGTTAACGGGTATGTTATTTTAACATTTCCATTAGATTTGTTTAATATCTTGGCTTTGATAGTGTAATTTGCACTCTCTGAATTTGCTCTCTCTCTTCATTCATTCATTCTGATCTCCAAGGCACTATAGTGTAAGCACTATATTCCCCAACGCCATTAAAGACTGGAGGAGCAGAAGAAAGTCATTGAGCATTACATATGACTGCTGTTATATTGAAGGAAGTCCTTCCGTGCTGCCACGATTTCCACTGAGGGAAGTCTTACTACAACCTAGCCCGAAGGAAGATATAAGTAGCAAGGACTTCAATATGGGAGGAACCGACTCTAAAGTGGACCATAGCACAGCCAATGTGATCAACACCGTAAAAAAACAAATCGTAACCTCATGCATTTATGAATGCAAGTGCAAAAGAAAAGAAAACAGCAATTACAAGTGCACTGACCTTGGAGACGCCGCTGCCTGAGACCCTACCGTTGGAACCGACGTGTGACGCCATGGGATCTACATACATACATGCAAAGACATATAAACCTACCCTGCAGTTCCATTCATCACCTTTTTAGCAGAATCACTGCCAAAAATTGAGCACTAAGCGCTCAATCACTAGTGAATTTGTAAGAAAAATAGCGATGATTTTAACATGGGCATGTCCTAGGGGCTCATCACTGCCAGAAACTGGCGCTGATTTAGCACCTGTTCATCACCATTTTTCACCGCCTAATTCATCACCAAATTCAGCGCTTTTTCAGCGCCTAATTATGACTTAAATTCATCTCCCATTTTTATTGAAAATATGTTGAATTTCATTGCTTTTATCAATGGGTTTATTATTACATTAAATTAATATATTTTTACAAACTACGGTGACTTGTAGGGGTCTTCGGCAGGTTTTCAGCTTCCGGAGTCTTGGTGAGCTGGAGATAATTCACGCATTTTCGCACTCTCTTCGGAGTCTCTGTAGGCTCCACCTGACCAATTGGATCTGAATTTGGAAAATATTTGTTTTTATATTATATAACGAGGCAAGAATGATAAAAACTTACTTAGCAGTACAAGAATAACATTCTTCTGGGCTGTAGGAAAAAATGATTTCATCTGAAAAGATATTTTATAAGAACTCTGTACCATCGCTTGACCTAAAAATATTAAAAATAAAGGATAATATAAAAATTAAAAGCTACAGTAATTAAGATAAGACAATACACTTGACAATTACTTACCTAAAAATGTATTCTTAATTAAAGCACTTTTGTTAAAACTCGAAAATAACTAATCACAGCAATGCTACTCCTTTAAAAGTAAAACGGAGTTGAAAAGTAAAGTAAAATATCTATCGTCCAAAGTAAGCGCGCCTATCACTATAACTGATCTAGAGCATTTGTACATGGAGACCTTCCATCATGAGTTTTCCAAACTGTAATAAAGTAGAAAAAGGCATAGTTTGTGCCAAGGTGCCTAAGACGACCGTGTACTCTGAACTCTCGTCAAATAAATTTCTCGGTGAGGTTAGTACTTTTGTATTCCGCCTGTCGAACTAAATATAAGAGATAATTTAGACTAATCGAAACCACTATTACACTATCCAGCTATTTTTAATCACTTCTCTACCTAAGTTGTACTTTATATAATATAATTAAAATTTGACTTTTCAGCGGTGAGTATCAGTCTTGTGTTTGTATGAACAACCACAAGAGCCCTCAGAGCGACGTTTGTAGTCGTGAATAGTCAGCAATTTGTTGACGTGTGCACCTTGTACATAACTTTTGACGGACAGCCTTGACAATAGGGGATCGTATAGCGCGGCCCGCGACGATCCATTTCTCACACGCTTGTGTGAAGGGGAGGGAATGTGTCCGAAACATTGCCCTATCGTGTTATGATCAAGTGACAGCTAAGCTTGTGGGGCGATGTAGACCGATGACCGACGGACTTTACGACTTTTACTATTTTTCAGGCATCTTTGATATTTATTCTCGTTATGTTGGAGAGGAGAAAGACTTACCAAGAACCCACCCCATCTGGCGAGCTTATGCCGGCAAAATTGGTGCCTGAACATCGGATGTCTTTCCCTCGGCCCAAGTCCTTTCAGGACTAGGGCACTAATATGCCCACGTAACCAGTCCTGCAGGGAATTGGCAGCTGAGATGGGCAGCTTGATAAGGCAGACTCGGGACGGCATATTGAACCTTTCACGAGTTTTTAAACAGCTCAATGACGGGTTCAATTCCGTTTGTGACCAATTTAATAACAAAAAAACCAGAGCTCGTAAAAAAAGGTCTCACTTGTGCTTGTCGTCAGAAAAAAACCCCTCACATACTGACACCATACGATCCTGTCAGAGAAAGACCCCAACATTTTGTTTGCCTCTGGGTTGCTCCCTGCTCAACTGATGAGCGATTTGGTTTGCTTGGTCGGGTCTGTGTTCACCCGAGACCCTTTTCCTCGTAAATATTCGGCAAAAGGTCTGTTGAGCATGTATGTGCGCTTCTCGTATAGCTGGGTAAAAATTGTTACACAGCTTGCTTTGTTGCTCTCATTTAGCTGGATAAAAATTGAAATGCTCTTTCCCCACCGAGCAGCCTTAATGATTCTCAGCGGTCATCTCTTTTTTTTACCATTCTGGATGGTCGAACCTATACACGGAAATTGAAAATTTTACTTTGTTTCATGGTCGCCTACCATTAATGACCAACAAAATTAATTTTTATGGCTATAATTTAAGTCACCTTATTTGAAGAGAGTTGCGAAAGTGGTGCTAGTCCCACTTGCATAACAAATATCAGTAAGGAGGTCATCAACAACTCATTTTACAGGTAATAGAAAGCCCTCCATTGATTAGTTTAGAAGCTACACTTCGCCAAAGATGAAAAAGTTGGAAAAAGTGTCAAAACGCTGGCATAAATGACTTCGTTAAAAATACACACCTAAAAACCAAAATTAGTTTTATAACTTCAACATAAGCCAATTTAAAAGACCATCCACTAGAAAATCAACGAAGGGTTCAATTTTATATCGATATTTTATGTTGGGAAAAACGGGTGTTACAGCTCTGTTAGAGCCCTGTTGTGTCAGTTAACAGCTGTAAACGGCCAAAAAATCACCGTTGTCGCAAGCATCAAAAATGCATATCAAATAAATTTGCTGGTGGATTGTAATGCTCAATAGCTTGTTTTCTTTGTCAAAGTACCTTCTACCAGTAGAAGTTACAAAACTTATTTCGGTTTTTAGGCGTGTATTTTTAACGAAGCCATTTATGGCAATGGATCTCAATGCAATGTATAAGAAAGTTAGATGGCATTCTATTACCTGTAAAATGAGTTGTTGATGGCCGAAATCGGTTTATCCCAACTCGAGTTAGAAATTAAAAAAGTGTCAAAAACGTTTTTTACACTTTAAAAATAATTGGTACCATACAAAAATTGTAAGTGCCCTTTTCTTAATCAGAAAGATGTACCTTACCGGAAAACAAAGGTTTCATTAAGTGAGTATTTCATCGATTTTTTTTTGTAAACTGGTGTAATTTGGTTATTTTTTCTAAAGATTATAAAATGAAAGATCGATTTTTAAGGGGATACGACTACAGCCCAAACCGTATGAGCTAGAGCAGCCACATTTTTGCACACTATTCCATTGGGGATCTAACCGCCCACTAAGATCCGACATGTCCTCCCAGTGGCCCCAAACAGCTCCAACATCCATACTTTGAGAACAAAAAATTATATGTATTTAATGCTTAACTTCTAAATTGGTTGGAATTTCAAAATTTGGATTTTGCTGAATTTCGATATACCCCATAATTTGGGGGCTACATTTAAAGTTAATTTTTCGATTAAAAAAATCTAGCCCGCTGCTCCGATCGAGATATTTTTTGGATCATTAGTTATTCTATGGCCCAAATGCTTAAGTTTACTTCTACAAATTTTAAAAATTTTTTAGTATTTTTAAAAAATTTATTTAGATTTTCTAAGCTATTGCGTCGCATTTTGCGGGAGCCAGCCGAGAGAGCGAAACCCAGAGAGCGGATGCCAAGAGAGCGACGGCCGAGAGAGCAACAGCCGAGAAAATTGATGAGGGGGAGGGGGAAGTGCTGTGTGGAAAGGGTAGGTGAAAGAGGTAATTTAAGTTAAAATTTGTTTTAAATTTTAAAATTTTATACTGCTGCTCCGATTAATATGATCAAATGAGTTTACCAATAATTTATTGGTTCCGGTTGCTCTTTTATTTTTCGTTGTCAAAATGGAGCGCTCAGATAGCCAATCTTAACATTTCATGATGTGTTAAAAAAACAAAGAACCCTTTTTTGGCTTGTGCCTTTCTTGTTTTGAGTTCATTTTAAAATCAGAAACTTTGAAGTATAACTTTAATCGTATATCCCCTCATATAATTTTAATTTTTGCTCAAATAGGTCGTAATAGGGCGTTTTGATTTTTGACAACTTAAAAACAAAATTTGAAATAGGCTCGCAGAATCTGGAACTCCTGGAACTGCACCGGTAGAGTAAGCATTAAAATATACGTATTTACTTCATCTGCAAGGGTATATAAGCTTCGGCTGCCCGATGCTAGCTTCCTTTCTTGTTTATACTTATTATAAGTGTTTGTTTTAAAATGTTTAAGTCTTTGAAGTATAGGGGGCCTGTTCTGCTTTGGAGGAAGTCTATCAAGAACGCATTCATTAAAAAAAGCGTTTAGGACGCTATAGAACAGTTCAGTGGCACTTTCGATATCCATAAATTATAAAAATCTGTCCAATTATATTGAGAAATCATTAAGTTAAGTTTACTATAGTCACATTTCCTAAAGCATATCATTATAGTTGTAGAAACTAAAGGAGAGGGGGTATCAAGGTAGGGGAGGCAATCTGTCAATTCCAAAGTTGGGTGGTATCGGTCTTCTGGTTCAGACGGCTCTGAAACAAACACCAGATCTAATGGTCTATTTTATGAATTTCGTACAAAGTGAGACAAGTGAGTCAGTAGGAGGGGACCAAGAAATATCCGGAAGATTAAAGTCACCCAAAACAATCAAAAGGTTCCTGTTGGAAGGAAAGGATACAATAGATATAATAGCAGATAGATGTTGCTCATAAATTATTAGGTCAGAGCTAGGTGGAATTTACGAACATGTAATAAAAATAGACAAGGATTGCAGGGAAACTTTAACACAAAGAACTTCAATGTCGTTAGGAACATGAGAGTGAATTCTCTCAGAACTTATGGTGGAGGTGACGGCAATTAGAACGCCGCCCCCCCCCCCCCCCCCTACGGGAAAGGCGATCGGTTCTGTAGGTATTAAAGTTGTTTGACAGAACTTCAGAGTCGGTTATCTCTGGTTTCAGCCAAGTTTCTGTAAAAGCCAAGATACCGTCCGTAAATGCCGAGGAGTCAGCATAAAGCTTGGGTAGCTTCTTTTATTACCAGATCATCATTAAGCCAAAAGCTTTCAGAAAGTAGTATATTGAACACATCAGGCGGAGCAAAATTTTTGAAAGACGATTTCGTATCGGGTGTATGAAAATCAAAATTGTTCAACCGCAATATCCTCGGTTGCGAATATTTCTCGAATAAATTCCAAAACATCCTCAGATGTGGTATCAGGCGTTAATCTTGATACACACAATTGCATCCTATGTGGAACATTGAGAGTATCTTACGCCCCCCAGCAGCAGTCTGAACCTCACCCAGCTGGGAGTTTCTTACGCCCCGAAACAGCAGTCTGAACGTCACTCGGCGGAGAGACAGAAACGGCACCTACTGAATCTATGGGTATGGTCGGCACCGAATTGGTTGACTCCGCCGGCTCTGAGGATTTAATTAGAGCCTGACTTTTAGATGCAGGGACTACACCGGAACTAGCTGTGTCTATTGGCACAGGTGGTTCACTTACCCCTGTGTTACTGTCGCTGAGCTAGCGGAAGTATGCAACGCAGTAAAGGAGACGTTTCCGATTCCATAAAGTATATATATTCTTGATCAGCATGACAAGACGAGTCGATCTAGCCATGTCCGTCTGTCCGTCCGTCCGTCTGTACGCAAACTAGTCTCTCAGTTTTAAAGCTATCGGGCTCAAACTTTCCCAAAAGTCTTCATTCTATTGCAGGTAGTATAAATGTTGGAACCGACCGGATCGGACAACTATATCTTATAGCTCCCATAGGAAGGATCAAAAAAAAAAAACGTAAATTTTTTTTTTTTTTTTCTGAATTTTGAATAAAATATAAAAAAAAAACCGGATTACTATAGCATATAGCGGTCGCAAAATTAAATGGAAATTAATAGGAAAAAAATTATATCTTTGTTGATTATACCCGTTACTCGTAGAGTAAAAGGGTATATTGTATTCGTGCAAAAGTATGTAACAGGGAGAAGGAAGCGTTTCCGACCCTTTAAAGTATATATATTCTTGATCAGGGTCCGTCTGTCCGTCTGTCCGTCCGTATGAACGCTGAGATCTCGGAAACTATAAAAGCTAGAGGATTGGCATTTTGCATGCATATTCTTGGAGTTCCCACGCAGCGCAAGTTTATTTCAAAAGGGTGCCACGCCCCCTCTAACGCCCTCAATCGCCCTAAAAAATTTTTGAAAGGTGTCTAGCACCCACACCTTTAAAGATTTTGGAAAAGTAAAAATGCAGTTTTATTGTGATTATCAATACCTATAGAAATGTAGAAGAAATTTTTCAAATCAGACCATTCGTTAAAAAGTTATGCCCGATCAAAGATTTTATATATCCATCTCACTCGCACGCCCTTAGCGGAGTAACGGGTATTTGATAGTCGGGGCACCCGACTATAGCGTTCTCTCTTGTTATAATTTATGGACATCGAAAGTGCCACTGAACTGTTGTTTAGCGTCCTAAACGCTGTTTTTAATGAATGCGTGCTTGATAGACTTTCTCCAAAGCAGGCCCCATTTACTTCAAAGACTTAAACATTTTAAAACCAACACTTATAATAAGTATAAACAAGAAAGGAAGCTAGCATCGGGCAGCCGAAGCTTATATACCCTTGCAGATGAAGTAAATACGTATATTTTAATGCTAACTCTATCGGTGCAGTTCCAGGGGTTCCAGATTCTGCGAGCCTATTTCAAATTTTGTTTTTTAAGTTGTCAAAAATCAATAATTATACCCTTGCAGAGGGTATTATAATTTCAGTCATAAGTTTGTAACGCAGTGAAGGAGTCGTTTCCGACCACATAAAGTATATATATTCTTGATCAGCACCAATAGCCGAGTCCATCTAGCCATGTCCGTCTGTCCGTCTGTCCGTTTCTATGTGAGCTAGTCTCTCAGTTTTAAAGCTATCGCGATGAAGCATTCCCAAAAGTCTTCTCTTTATTGCAGGTAGTACATATTTCGGAGCGAGCCGGATCGGACCACTATATCTTAAGGCTCCTATTGGAATAATCAAACAAATATAATAAAATTCATTGTAACTTTGTAGGAAGTAGGCGTTTTGATTTTTGACAACTTAAAAACAAAATTTTAAATAGGCTCGCAGAATCTGGAATTCCTGGAACTGCACCGATAAAGTGAGCATTAAACTACAGGTATTTACTTTATCTGCAAGGGTATATAAGCTTCGGCTGGCCGAAGCTAGCTTCCGTTCTTGTTTTTTGATTATTTCTATGGGAGCCTTAAGATATAGTCGTCCGATCCGGCTCGCTCCGACATATGAACTACCTGCAATAGAAAGAAGTCTTTTGGGAATGTTTCATCGCGATAGCTCTAAAACTGAGAGACTAGTTCGCATAGAAACGGACAGACGGACATGGCTAGATTGACTCGGAGGGTTATATTTAAGAACGCTGTTTCTAAAATGATCTATGAGACATCTGGAGTGCCCCAATGTAGGCATTTGGGCCCTTTGCTGTTTACTTTGTTTATTAACGATCTTCTCTTGGTCGTACGCCGATCCGGGACTACTCGACTCAACCGTAGGGCTCTTCTGGAGTTCTCCACTCGAAACCGCAAACGATTGGCCGATCTCCCTTCTGGCTGATCGCGCCAGGACCTGCTTAGGCAGGCACACTGGGTCTAGATAGGTTTCTCCCCGAGTGCACGATTTTTTGTCGCAGGCTTACACCGCTCAACTCTGATCGACTCTCCAGGCGAGATGCGAGGATTTAGTTGAGACAGGAATGAAAACGGATCGCCTTGACCTAGCCGTGTGACACCCTCTGGACCTCAGCTACCTGTGTCTCAATTCGGAGATTCCTGGTGATCCAATCCCGAACCTCTCGACGTAGCGATCTTGTAGGCTCCCACGGCGTTGCTTCCGGCGACTCGACTTGTTGTTGTTCACTTGTTGTTCACTTGTAGTTCACTGTACTGGCTGACTTGCTCACTTTAATATCTTGACTGATCTTTATAGATTGACAGATCTTGATCGACTGATCTTGATCCACACTCTTGATCGACTGATCCAGCTGCCAGCGCCCGGCGGCTTTATATAGGGCCTCCGGAAACCGTTATTTCCCTCTTGCGCTCTGATCGCGGCATCTCTCCACTCCAGGTCCAAAATCCGTGGTTCCTGTTTGACCCACTTGTCCTTCACGCACGGCCTCCAATTGTAGTTCTGCGTGTTGCTGCCATCCCGCCGGTTCTCGTGGTGCATGTGGCACGCCTGTGTGCCGCTCCGCTGCCAAGATGTGGCACTTGTCCTCGCGGTCCAAAGTTCCCGGCAAAGTCCAAAGTCCGGTGCAGTTCCGTTATTTCCCTTTTGCACACGGCCCTCTGGCTCTGCCCGCCAAGTCTCCACTCTCTCACTCTCCGCAACCTACTCTCCAAACTCTCTCTGTCAGAGTTCCCTCTCTCAACCTTGAAGTCTCCACTCTCTCTCTCTCCACTTCTCGGTCTCCAAACTCTCTCTCTCCGCTTCTCGGTCTCTAAACTCTCTATTTGCGAGTTTCTCTCCACTTGCTCTTCGCCGCGCCGCTACTACGCTACTCTTGCCGCGTAAATGGTAAAAGGCCGGCCATCCACGATTGCAGGAATTTGTGGGGAGTTATTCAACTCCTCACATTCCCTCCTTACTTCGGGAAACTTTGAAAGAACTCGCTTCTACCCTCTGGCGTTTCCTTGTGTATCCTAGCCATTGAGTCCTTGCGATGATCTTATTGATTCCCTCGGCGCTCCCTCGTTGCTCCATCGTTGCTCCCTCGACGCTCCCTCGACGCTTTCAACTCCGAGAGTTTCAACGGCGCAAGTCGGCATCTCCGCAGCAATTTTGAACTTCCCGCGCCGATCCTCCATCTGGCCACACTGGGCATCGATAACCCTCGGCTATCGATATGCCAGCGGGCCCGCAGTTTAAATTTCCCGCGACAATCTCTGATCTGGTTCCACTTGGAACCGATATTTATAACCTATCGATAACATCAGCTATCGATATTGCAGGTGTAGCGTTGCCACCTGATCGCAGCGATATTCACCATGATTTTTCCATTTTCGTGTGCCCATTGATCGCACTATCGTCCAGTGCCAATCGACCGCCTTATCGAGGCGCCCCCGTCCCTAACTCATGGTGATTTTGCATTTCTCGGGTAAGTTTCTTCAACTTTCTTAATCCCTTTCTCTCTCATCCTTCTCTCTCCTTTTCGTCCTTCTTCTTTTCCAGCACTCCTTCGCCCTTCACTTGTCCTCGGCAAGTGGCCCTTGGCCCTTGTGCTGGCAATTCGCTTCGCCAATTGAAACAAACAGGTGAGTATTGGTGTGTTTACTTTCATGTTCTTGCCCAGCTAATTCCTTTTTTTTTTTTTTAAAAGCTGCATGCTGCTAACATGTGGTTTCAGATTATTTTCGTATAACCAAAAATGTAAAAGACATATTATAAATAGCTGCTAAGAATGTAAACATTAATTTAGATATAACAAAATTTTACTTTAAGATATTATAAAATTAAGAACCTAAACAAAAGAATAGGTATTCAAAAGCACAAACAACGTTTACTTGCAAATTCGAAACTATTAAAAATTAAATTATAAAAAACTTCAACTTTTTTTTTCTATAAATGAAGAATTTAAGCCCCATGCACCATTTAAGGGTTAAACAACAAGCTCTATTGCCGTTTCACTCGCACTTACTACGCACACTCCTCTCACTCGCACTTGTTGTGAGTATTGTTAACGGACTGCTTTTTGCCGACGAGACTACCTTGTATAATTGTACCATGGTTGTTCCCAGCCCTACACCAGCCTTCGTGCTTTGTTTTTATACCCGTTACTCGTAGAGTAAAAGGGTATATTGTATTCGTGCAAAAGTATGTAACAGGGAGAAGGAAGCTTTTCCGACCCTATAAAGTATATATATTCTTGATCAGGATCACTAGCCGTGTCGAACTAGCCATGTCCGTCTGTCCGTCTGTATGAACGCTGAGATCTCGGAAACTATAAAAGCTAGAGGATTGGCATTTTGCATGCATATTCTTGGAGTTCCCACGCAGCGCAAGTTTATTTCAAAAGGGTGCCACGCCCCCTCTAACGCCCTCAATCGCCCTAAAAAAATTTTGAAAGGTGTCTAGCACCCACACCTTTAAAGATTTTGGAAAAGTAAAAATGCAGTTTTATTGTGATTATCAATACCTATAGAAATGTAGAAGAAATTTTTCAAATCAGACCATTCGTTAAAAAGTTATGCCCGATCAAAGATTTTATATATCCATCTCACTCGCACGCCCTTAGCTGAGTAACGGGTATTTGATAGTCGGGGCACCCGACTATAGCGTTCTCTCTTGTTATAATTTATGGACATCGAAAGTGCCACTGAACTGTTGTTTAGCGTCCTAAACGCTGTTTTTAATGAATGCGTGCTTGATAGACTTCCTCCAAAGCAGGCCCCATTTACTTCAAAGACTTAAACATTTTAAAACCAACACTTATAATAAGTATAAACAAGAAAGGAAGCTAGCATCGGGCAGCCGAAGCTTATATACCCTTGCAGATGAAGTAAATACGTATATTTTAATGCTAACTCTATCGGTGCAGTTCCAGGGGTTCCAGATTCTGCGAGCCTATTTCAAATTTTGTTTTTTAAGTTGTCAAAAATCAATAATTATACCCTTGCAGAGGGTATTATAATTTCAGTCATAAGTTTGTAACGCAGTGAAGGAGTCGTTTCCGACCACATAAAGTATATATATTCTTGATCAGCACCAATAGCCGAGTCCATCTAGCCATGTCCGTCTGTACGTCTGTCCGTTTCTATGCGAGCTAGTCTCTCAGTTTTAAAGCTATCGCGATGAAAAATTCCCAAAAGTCTTCTCTTTATTGCAGGTAGTACATATTTCGAAGCGAGCCGGTTCGGACCACTATATCTTAAGGCTCCTATTGGAATAATCAAACAAATATAATAAAATTCATTGTAACTTTGTAGGAAGTAGGCGTTTTGATTTTTGACAACTTAAAAACAAAATTTTAAATAGGCTCGCAGAATCTGGAATCCCTGGAACTGCACCGATAAAGTGAGCATTAAACTACAGGTATTTACTTTATCTGCAAGGGTATATATTCGGCCAGCCGAAGCTAGCTTCCGTTCTTGTTTTTTGATTATTTCTATGGGAGCCTTAAGATATAGTCGTCCGATCCGGCTCGCTCCGAAATATGTACTACCTGCAATAAAG
The DNA here is from genome assembly GCA_035046095.1 of Drosophila pseudotakahashii. Taxonomy (NCBI): domain Eukaryota; kingdom Metazoa; phylum Arthropoda; class Insecta; order Diptera; family Drosophilidae; genus Drosophila; species Drosophila pseudotakahashii. The sequence goes on from JAWNOE010000073.1 coordinate 12,043, forward strand.
AGAAGACTTTTGGGAATTTTTCATCGCGATAGCTTTAAAACTGAGAGACTAGCTCGCATAGAAACGGACAGACGTACATGGCTAGATTGACTCGGAGGGTTATATTTAAGAACGCTGTTTCTAAAATGATCTATGAGACATCTGGAGTGCCCCAAGGTAGGCATTTGGGCCCTTTGCTGTTTACTTTGCTTATTAACGATCTTCTCTCTATCATAACAAATTCTCGTGCTCTAATGTATGCTGATGATGTTAAGCTTTGCTTGACTTATAATAATATAGAGTCTGGTTTTAGCTTGCAATCAGACATGGATTATTTTCAAGTATGGTGTGTGTATAACCTCTTAAATTTCAATTTAAATTTTCAATTGTAACGAACTGATTTTATAGGTCTGCTCGCTACGAGATTCGTGCGGCTAGCTCAGTAAGGTTGTGTGTTCGTCCCACCAAATTTATATAAACGTGACCGCCCAGTAGATCAGTGAGAAAACACAGAATTCACGGGTTCTCAGTGGGTTTATTGCGGGGTGGCAGTACAGTGTTCTCGTAGGGTCGGCTGGCCTTGGTATTGCCACTGGTGGCCGTCGATGACTCCTAGTCGCCTTGATAACTCGGTGCTCTCCTCGTCGATTTGGCGCTCTGGTTCTGTAGCTCCCTCGACGATCCTTGGAGCTCCCCGAAGATCCTTGAAGCTCCCTGAAGATCCTTGGAGCTCCCTGAAGATGCTCGGCGCTGCTTGTCTCTGCTGCGTGGAATCGATCACTACTCGTAGCGCCTTGGACTCGCCAGGAGATCAGCTGCGCGGGTTTAGGGAAGCGTCACCGTTCTCAGCCCAGGGTGAACAGAGGCCGCGCTCTCCAGGAATGTCTCCTTTTGATACACCACCGACTGTCCCTTGCTTTGTCCCGGATGGTCCCACTAGTGTTCCACTCAGATCGCGCTGGCAGTCCAAGTTACGCAGGGATACTGCCGAGCGCTTCACTTCGCTTCTACGCCTAGTGCAAACGAACGTTCCGCCCTAGCCTCACCTTTTGGCTTATCGTCCGTGACGTTTCCTCGTAGCTGGATATGTCGTGGTGGGTGGCTTGACGTGGCGTGGCTTGACGTAGCGTGGCTTCTGGTACTCGGGGTCTTGGTCGTACGCCGATCCGGGACTACTCGACTCAACCTTAGGGCTCTTCTGGAGTTCTCCACTCGAAACCGCAAACGATTGGCCGATCTCCCTTCTGGCTGATCGCGCCAGGACCTGCTTAGGCAGGCACACTGGGTCTAGATAGGTTTCTCCCCGAGTGCACGATTTTTTGTCGCAGGCTTACACCGCTCAACTCTGATCGACTCTCCAGGCGAGATGCGAGGATTTAGTTGAGACAGGAATGAAAACGGATCGCCTTGACCTAGCCGTGTGACACCCTCTGGACCTCAGCTACCTGTGTCTCAATTCGGAGATTCCTGGTGATCCAATCCCGAACCTCTCGACGTAGCGATCTTGTAGGCTCCCACGGCGTTGCTTCCGGCGACTCGACTTGTTGTTGTTCACTTGTTGTTCACTTGTAGTTCACTGTACTGGCTGACTTGCTCACTTTAATATCTTGACTGATCTTTATAGATTGACAGATCTTGATCGACTGATCTTGATCCACACTCTTGATCGACTGATCCAGCTGCCAGCGCCCGGCGGCTTTATATATGGCCTCCGGAAACCGTTATTTCCCTCTTGCGCTCTGATCGCGGCATCTCTCCACTCCAGGTCCAAAATCCGTGGTTCCTGTTTGACCCACTTGTCCTTCACGCACGGCCTCCAATTGTAGTTCTGCGTGTTGCTGCCATCCCGCCGGTTCTCGTGGTGCATGTGGCACGCCTGTGTGCCGCTCCGCTGCCAAGATGTGGCACTTGTCCTCGCGGTCCAAAGTTCCCGGCAAAGTCCAAAGTCCGGTGCAGTTCCGTTATTTCCCTTTTGCACACGGCCCTCTGGCTCTGCCCGCCAAGTCTCCACTCTCTCACTCTCCGCAACCTACTCTCCAAACTCTCTCTGTCAGAGTTCCCTCTCTCAACCTTGAAGTCTCCACTCTCTCTCTCTCCACTTCTCGGTCTCCAAACTCTCTCTCTCCGCTTCTCGGTCTCTAAACTCTCTATTTGCGAGTTTCTCTCCACTTGCTCTTCGCCGCGCCGCTACTACGCTACTCTTGCCGCGTAAATGGTAAACGGCCGGCCATCCACGATTGCAGGAATTTGTGGGGAGTTATTCAACTAGCTCATGGGGATTTTGCATTTCTCGGGTAAGTTTCTTCAACTTTCTTAATCCCTTTTTCTCTCATCCTTCTCTCTTCTTTTCGTCCTTCTTCTTTTCTAGCACTCCTTCGCCCTTCACTTGTCCTCGGCAAGTGGCCCTTGGCCCTTGTGCTGGCAATTCGCTTCGCCAATTGAAACAAACAGGTGAGTATTGGTGTGTTTACTTTCATGTTCTTGCCCAGCTAATTCCTTTTTTTTGCTTTTGCCGACGAGACTACCTTGTATAATTGTACCATGGTTGTTCCCAGCCCTTCACCAGCCTTCGTGCTTTGTTTTTATACCCGTTACTCGTAGAGTAAAAGGGTATATTGTATTCGTGCAAAAGTATGTAACAGGGAGAAGGAAGCTTTTCCGACCCTATAAAGTATATATATTCTTGATCAGGATCACTAGCCGTGTCGAACTAGCCATGTCCGTCTGTCCGTCTGTATGAACGCTGAGATCTCGGAAACTATAAAAGCTAGAGGATTGGCATTTTGCATGCATATTCTTGGAGTTCCTACGCAGCGCAAGTTTATTTCAAAATGGTGCCACGCCCCCTCTAACGCCCTCAACCGCCCAAAATCATTTTTTGAAAGGTGTCTGGCGCCCACACCATTAAAGTTTTTGGAAAAGTAAAAATGCAGTTTTATTGTGATTATCAATAATTTTTCAAATCGGACCATTCGTTAAAAAGTTATGCCCGATCAAAGATTTTATATATCCATCTCCCTCGCACTCCCTTAGCTGAGTAACGGGTACCTGATAGTCGGGGCACCCGACTATAGCGTTCTCTCTTGTTTTTTCTTGTTTTTCATTGTGTTTATTTGTGTACAGCTGCTCCTCGAACAGCCTCATGCCCGCGGGTCCCAGCCTTACGCGGAACGCGCGCCGGTCCACCCTCACGCGCACTCTTCGCCTGCCTCCCAGGATACGGGCCTCCTTCACCGCTTGCACGTCCGCGATCCCTTCGGGCCATTCGTCCCTGCCGATCTCGCGCCACCGTTGTCCCTCTGGCGCCGACATCTGCCGCACTAGTTTCGGCCTCGCGACCTCCTCACCGACCTCCGGCGCGGAATGTTGGCGCTTCAACTGTGGCCGTCGACAGGCCAGCGGTTCTGGCCACACCCAGGGACCCCTCTCTAACGGCTCGTCTTGCCTCCTCGCGTCCGCTCCGCGTCGGCGGCGTCCAAGGCTCCGTTGCTGCTGGTGGTGGCGCTGCCGAAGTCCAGGGCTCCGCTGCTGCTGGCACTGGTGTCGGCGATGCCTCGGGTCTGCCTCGGGTTCACGCGTGGAGCCTCCTCCTCCCAGATCCGCGGTTCCTCGGCTGCTGCTCCGTCTTCCGCTGGTCCCTCTGGCCATGTCCACGTTATAGTCTGCTGCCGCCATCGCACCCCTTCGACCACAAACGTCCGTGAACTATGGCTCACGTGTGCCGCCGGGATGTCCGTGCGGACTGGTGCTCCCCTAGAGTTGCCTGTTGCTGCTGCGGTTGTGGGAGCTCGGGTGGTGGCGGCGGCGGCATCTCGGGCTGCTGCTGCGGTGGTCTATGCTGCGGCGGCTGCGGGGGCTCGAATTTCTGCGGGTGTGTTGGCTCGAATCGTGGGTGGTCGTGCGGGCCTTCATTTGGGTGAACCCTCGTACCGCGGCGTCGGCGGAATTTCGGGAAGCCACTGTGGCGGAGATGGTGCCCAGTTCGTTGCCACTTCGAGCGGCGGGATGCATGGCTCGGCCATAAACCGCGGCGTGGGCGGGTAACCCGGGTTCTCCCATAGCTTCTGCTCTTCCTCTTCGGCCGCTCGCAACTGGCCTTGCCGTTCCGGCGCCTCCTCCATCTGTTGCCGCTGCCGCTCGGCATTCCTGCGCCGTTCCTCACACTTTCGGTGATTCTCCAACGTCGCCGCGATTATGACGTCGACGAGGCTCCTCGGTTCGGATGGGCTCTGCGGCGGCTTGCCTACTGCCTCACCTTTTTCATCGACGGTCATCGGTGCGGCCTGGGGTGGTTCCTCGGCTGCCCCCTTGGCGCTGACTGCTGGGGCTCCTTACTCGCCCACTCGACTTCCTCAGATCCCGTCGGGATTCGTCCGTCTCGTTGGACCACCCTCCGGCGGTGAAACCAGTTGCAAGCCTTTTCAGGGCCATATGGTCGGTTACTACTTTAAAGTGGTAACCTTCCAGATACGGCTTCAGTTTTCGTATCGCCCAGACAATTGCCAAGCACTCCTTTTCTGTCGTTGAGTAGTTCTTTTCAGCGCCGTTGAGCGTCCGGCTTGAATAGGATATAACCTTTTCTCCTCTTTCCGTGTCTTGGGTTAATACCGCTCCGATGCCGTAGTCGCTGGGATCCGTTTGCAGGGTGAACGGTTTGTTGAAATCCGGGCATGCTAATACCGGATCTGCCACAAGTCTAGCTTTAACTTCCTCAAATGCCATCTGGTGCTCCTGTGTCCATTCCCATTTCCTGCCTTTGCGTAGTCATTCAATGGTTTGACTATTTTGGCTAAATCTGGTACAAATCGGCGGTACCACGACGCTACTCCCATGTATTGCCGAAGTTCTTTGACGGTTGAGGGTGGTTCCAATTCGGCGATGGCCGCTACCTTTTCCGGATCTGTACCTATTCCTTCGCTAGTCACTCGGTGTCCTAGGTACAGCAGCTCTTTCTTGCAAAATTTGCACTTTTCCTGAGATTTGCTTCCTTTAGGCGTTGGAACACTTCTTTTAGGTTTTCTGTGTGTTCCTCCAGCGTGCGTCCAATCACTATAATGTCATCTTGGTAGGCGAATGCATGCGGTGCCATTTCGGGTCCGATTACTTGGTCCAGAACTCGTTGGAACGTTGCGGACGCCGAGTGTAGACCAAATGGCATTACCCTCCACTGGAATAGCCCTTTGCCTGGCACTGTGAAAGCCGTGTATTGCCTGCTGCTTTCCTCCAGTGGGATTTGCCAGTATCCATCCTTCAGGTCCAAGCTGCTGATGTACCGCGCCTCCTTTAGCTGATCTAGGATGTAGTTTATGCGGGGCATGGGTTAGGCGTCCTTTACAGAATTCGCGTTGATCTGCCTGAAGTCTACGCATAGTCTCCACTTGCCTGTCTTCTTTCCCACCATCTGTGGGGGAGCTGTAGGGGCTCTTTGAATGCTCTATGAACCCCATTTGAAGGAGCTCGTCTACCTTCGCATTGATTTCCCCTTGAACTTTTGGATTCTTGGGGTAGTATCGCTGCTTGATAGGTTTGTCGTCCTTCATCGTGATCTGCTGCTCTGCCATGTTTGATGTTCCCGTCATGGTATTGAAGTCCGCTAGCTCTCTCTCCAGGAAGTTCTTTGTGTCGTTGTCCCCGGCCACTGATAGTTTTTCCTCGAGCCACCCATTGTGTGGGTTTCTGGCCGGTATTGTGATCTCGTGCCCGGCACACTTTATTTCGGTACTTGCGTGAGGAAATTCCATCCTAGCACCAACGAATCCACTACCCCTGGTAGTATCAGCAGGCTCATGGTCAATCGCTTGTTTCCGAATGCGATTTCTACCTCCAGCTGTGCGTTGATTCCACCGCATCTCCCATCTGCCAAACTAACATGCCGTCTTGTTCTCGTAATCTTCCCGAGGGCAGCAAGGTTGTCCGCCAGTTCTTCGCTTCGGTGTCAATTGTGGCTTTGTACATGCCTTCACCAATCGTCACCGCTGCAGACAACTGCTGCTCCTCCTCGATTAGCATGCCAGTTAGTTTGGAGAGGTAGCATTTTGCGATCCCCTTCCGCTGAGATCGATGGCCATTTCCTGCTCGTTGGCAGCACTCGACGCTTCTGATTCCTACTTTGCCGCACACCCAGCAGAGTATCAAACGTTGGTTCCGGCAGCCGCGTTCCCAGTGTCCACACCCGCCACATTTTCGACAGGCCTCCTGGGGGTCTGTGATGTGGGTACTCCCTCGTGGCCTCTGAGTTGTGCTTGGTGGCCTCCATGCGGTTTGGGTTGGTTGTCTCTGGTGCTAGTGTTTTGTCCATTGGCCCTCATAGTCTGCGTCGGTTGCCTGATGCCCTTGGCCTTGCTGTGGTGGTGTCCATTGGCCATTACTCGGGGCGTTGGTTGGCTGCAGCTGATGGACCGCTGATTGTTCCCTCGAGGTTCCTGGTCGCTTATGTCCTCGCACCTTCTGCACATAGCTTGCGCCGGTTTTGCCCTTGAGAACTTGTTTTCTTGCGCGAACGTCTCCCGTTCCTTCTCCAGATCCTCATACTCATCGGCTAGGATCATCAACGTGTCCAAGTCCGAGATTGTATAGGCTTTTAGGGAGATTCTAAGGTTCGGCGTGCAGTTTTCTTTGATGATGCTTACCGTCTACCTCGGGGAATAATTGAGTGGCCTCATCAACGTCTGCATGTCATTCATGTAATCCTTGAAAGCCTCGTTATACCCTTGCTTCCGCTGCTTGACTTTATCCGACAGCTTTGTGAAAAAGTCTCTCGGCAGAAAGTAAGTGTGGAAACTTTCTATAAACTCAGGCCAGGTTCTCCACTGTTTATTATTAGAAATGAACCATTTCAACGCTTTTTCGGTGAGTAATTCCGGCATCGCTCGGGGAATCATGTCTAGGTCTAGGCCGTATGTGTTGGCGGACCATTCCACTTGCTCCAAAAACTCGAATGGTTTTTCAACGCCGGCGAACCTGAATGACCACTCTCGGACTTGCTTAGCGACCGTGGCATAATCTGGCTTTTGATACACCACCGACTGTCCCTTGCTCTGTCCTGTAGTATGTACAGTGTACACATATTAAATATATATATTGTCTACGCCTGGTCTAGCTTATTTTTTAGTATTTTTTTTCTTTACGATAAATTTAAGTTTTTTCTATAAGTGAGATCTGGTCTTATCAAGGCCATGACTTTACTCTTTGTTACTTTTTTGTAAAAACCACACACACAAAACTTGAAGGAAAATACAACACAGCGTCTTCTTTTTATTTACACATATACATGTTTGGTCCTTCGAGCCGGATTTTATATACCAGCCAGCTAAGTACATATACACGCATTTTTTTGTGCCATTCGTCTCAAATCCTCATACATACATACATATATCCTATGTGCATGCGTAGTTCTTTTTTTTTTGTGTGAAAGTGTTTCCAACATACATTTGAACATACGTTTCCAACATACATTTGACCATACGGTTCCAACATACATTTGAACATACGGTTCCAACATACATTTGAACATACGGTTCCAACATACATTTGAACATACGGTTCCAACATACATTCGAACATACATACATATACCACAAGTACAAAGCCATCCGTCTCATATGTGCATATCATTGCACATATTTTCCTGTAATATAAAAGTGCTATAAACATTGCAGCACATATACCTATACTGCTTGCGTGCATGATCACAGTTTATTTAGGTGAAAGTGCTAAGTGAATAAATTACACATTTCAACATACATGCTCAATGAGCATTGCTCATATATACGTTTCATTTCCAATCGTTCCTTAGTTCCACAGGGCATCCGTTAAGGTAGCGCTGAACCGGTAATACCATATTCACACTGTTCGGTCATGCCGCAGCCTAATTAAATCCTAAAATTCAAAGTCTTAACGTAAACTAATTTCTCGATGTTTGTGTTTGCCTTTTCCATTTGCCCTGTGTTGGCAGCTCTGTCATTTGCTTTAATTCCTACTCCTTTTTGAACTTCATTTTGTCGTCTTTCTACGGCAAGCATCTAGTTTTTAGTTCGATTTTGTACTCGCTTTTTTTAATGAATGCGTTCTTGATAGACTTCCTCCAAAGCAGAACAGGCCCCCTATACTTCAAAGACTTAAACATTTTAAAACAAACACTTATAATAAGTATAAACAAGAAAGGAAGCTAGCATCGGGCAGCCGAAGCTTATATACCCTTGCAGATGAAGTAAATACGTATATTTTAATGCTTACTCTACCGGTGCAGTTCCAGGAGTTCCAGATTCTGCGAGCCTATTTCAAATTTTGTTTTTAAGTTGTCAAAAATCAAAACGCCCTATTACGACCTATTTGAGCAAAAATTTAAATTATATGACCCCCTCTGGTGGGGGGATATACGATTAAAGTTATACTTCAAAGTTTCTGATTTTAAAATGAACTCAAAACAAGAAAGGCACAAGCCAAAAAAGGGTTCTTTGTTTTTTTAACACATCATGAAATGTTAAGATTGGCTATCTGAGCGCTCCATTTTGACAACGAAAAATGAAAGAGCAACCGGAACCAATAAATTATTGGTAAACTCATTTGATCATATTAATCGGAGCAGCAGTATAAAATTTTAAAATTTAAAACAAATTTTAACTTAAATTACCTCTTTTACCTACCCTGGCATCCGCTCTCTGGGTTTCGCTCTCTCGGCTGGCTCCCGCAAAATGCGACGCAATAGCTTAGAAAATCTAAATAAATTTTTTAAAAATACTAAAAAATTTTTAAAATTTGAAGAAGTAAACTTAAGCATTTGGGCCATAAAATAACTAATGATCCAAAAAATATCTCGATCGGAGCAGCGGGCTAGATTTTTTTAATCGAAAAATTAACTTTAAATGTAGCCCCCAAATTATGGGGTATATCGAAATTCAGCAAAATCCAAATTTTGAAATTCCAACCAATTTAGAAGTTAAGCATTAAATACATATAATTTTTTGTTCTCAAAGTATGGATGTTGGAGCTGTTTGGGGCCACTGGGAGGACATGTCGGATCTTAGTGGGCGGTTAGATCCCCAATGGAATAGTGTGCAAAAATGTGGCTGCTCTAGCTCATACGGTTTGGGCTGTAGTCGTATCCCCTTAAAAATCGATCTTTCATTTTATAATCTTTAGAAAAAATAACCAAATTACACCAGTTTACAAAAAAAAATCGATGAAATACTCACTTAATGAAACCTTTGTTTTCCGGTAAGGTACATATTTCTGATTAAGAAAAGGGCACTTACAATTTTTGTATGGTACCAATTATTTTTAAAGTGTAAAAAACGTTTTTGACACTTTTTTAATTTCTAACTCGAGTTGGGATAAACCGATTTCGGCCATCAACAACTCATTTTACAGGTAATAGAATGCCATCTAACTTTCTTATACATTGCATTGAGATCCATTGCCATAAATGGCTTCGTTAAAAATACACGCCTAAAAACCGAAATAAGTTTTGTAACTTCTACTGGTAGAAAGTACTTTGACAAAGTACTCAAGCTATTGAGCATTACAATCCACCAGCAAATTTATTTGATATGCATTTTTGATGCTTGCGACAACGGTGATTTTTTGGCCGTTTACAGCTGTTAACTGACACAACAGGGCTCTAACAGAGCTGTAACACCCGTTTTTCCCAACATAAAATATCGATATAAAATTGAACCCTTCGTTGATTTTCTAGTGGATGGTCTTTTAAATTGGCTTATGTTGAAGTTATAAAACTAATTTTGGTTTTTAGGTGTGTATTTTTAACGAAGTCATTTATGCCAGCGTTTTGACACTTTTTCCAACTTTTTCATCTTTGGCGAAGTGTAGCTTCTAAACTAATCAATGGAGGGCTTTCTATTACCTGTAAAATGAGTTGTTGATGACCTCCTTACCGATATTTGTTATGCAAGTGGGACTAGCACCACTTTCGCAACTCTCTTCAAATAAGGTGACTTAAATTATAGCCATAAAAATTAATTTTGTTGGTCATTAATGGTAGGCGACCATGAAACAAAGTAAAATTTTCAATTTCCGTGTATAGGTTCGACCATCCAGAATGGTAAAAAAAAGAGATGACCGCTGAGAATCATTAAGGCTGCTCGGTGGGGAAAGAGCATTTCAATTTTTATCCAGCTAAATGAGAGCAACAAAGCAAGCTGTGTAACAATTTTTACCCAGCTATACGAGAAGCGCACATACATGCTCAACAGACCTTTTGCCGAATATTTACGAGGAAAAGGGTCTCGGGTGAACACAGACCCGACCAAGCAAACCAAATCGCTCATCAGTTGAGCAGGGAGCAACCCAGAGGCAAACAAAATGTTGGGGTCTTTCTCTGACAGGATCGTATGGTGTCAGTATGTGAGGGGTTTTTTTCTGACGACAAGCACAAGTGAGACCTTTTTTTACGAGCTCTGGTTTTTTGTTATTAAATTGGTCACAAACGGAATTGAACCCGTCATTGAGCTGTTTAAAAACTCGTGAAAGGTTCAATATGCCGTCCCGAGTCTGCCTTATCAAGCTGCCCATCTCAGCTGCCAATTCCCTGCAGGACTGGTTACGTGGGCATATTAGTGCCCTAGTCCTGAAAGGACTTGGGCCGAGGGAAAGACATCCGATGTTCAGGCACCAATTTTGCCGGCATAAGCTCGCCAGATGGGGTGGGTTCTTGGTAAGTCTTTCTCCTCTCCAACATAACGAGAATAAATATCAAAGATGCCTGAAAAATAGTAAAAGTCGTAAAGTCCGTCGGTCATCGGTCTACATCGCCCCACAAGCTTAGCTGTCACTTGATCATAACACGATAGGGCAATGTTTCGGACACATTCCCTCCCCTTCACACAAGCGTGTGAGAAATGGATCGTCGCGGGCCGCGCTATACGATCCCCTATTGTCAAGGCTGTCCGTCAAAAGTTATGTACAAGGTGCACACGTCAACAAATTGCTGACTATTCACGACTACAAACGTCGCTCTGAGGGCTCTTGTGGTTGTTCATACAAACACAAGACTGATACTCACCGCTGAAAAGTCAAATTTTAATTATATTATATAAAGTACAACTTAGGTAGAGAAGTGATTAAAAATAGCTGGATAGTGTAATAGTGGTTTCGATTAGTCTAAATTATCTCTTATATTTAGTTCGACAGGCGGAATACAAAAGTACTAACCTCACCGAGAAATTTATTTGACGAGAGTTCAGAGTACACGGTCGTCTTAGGCACCTTGGCACAAACTATGCCTTTTTCTACTTTATTACAGTTTGGAAAACTCATGATGGAAGGTCTCCATGTACAAATGCTCTAGATCAGTTATAGTGATAGGCGCGCTTACTTTGGACGATAGATATTTTACTTTACTTTTCAACTCCGTTTTACTTTTAAAGGAGTAGCATTGCTGTGATTAGTTATTTTCGAGTTTTAACAAAAGTGCTTTAATTAAGAATACATTTTTAGGTAAGTAATTGTCAAGTGTATTGTCTTATCTTAATTACTGTAGCTTTTAATTTTTATATTATCCTTTATTTTTAATATTTTTAGGTCAAGCGATGGTACAGAGTTCTTATAAAATATCTTTTCAGATGAAATCATTTTTTCCTACAGCCCAGAAGAATGTTATTCTTGTACTGCTAAGTAAGTTTTTATCATTCTTGCCTCGTTATATAATATAAAAACAAATATTTTCCGAAGAGAGTGCGAAAATGCGTGAATTATCTCCAGCTCACCAAGACTCCGGAAGCTGAAAACCTGCCGAAGACCCCTACAAGTCACCGTAGTTTGTAAAAATATATTAATTTAATGTAATAATAAACCCATTGATAAAAGCAATGAAATTCAACATATTTTCAATAAAAATGGGAGATGAATTTAAGTCATAATTAGGCGCTGAAAAAGCGCTGAATTTGGTGATGAATTAGGCGGTTAAAAATGGTGATGAACAGGTGCTAAATCAGCGCCAGTTTCTGGCAGTGATGAGCCCCTAGGACATGCCCATGTTAAAATCATCGCTATTTTTCTTACAAATTCACTAGTGATTGAGCGCTTAGTGCTCAATTTTTGGCAGTGATTCACTGCTAAAAAGGTGATGAATGGAACTGCAGGGTAGGTTTATATGTCTTTGCATGTATGTATGTAGATCCCATGGCGTCACACGTCGGTTCCAACGGTAGGGTCTCAGGCAGCGGCGTCTCCAAGGTCAGTGCACTTGTAATTGCTGTTTTCTTTTCTTTTGCACTTGCATTCATAAATGCATGAGGTTACGATTTGTTTTTTTACGGTGTTGATCACATTGGCTGTGCTATGGTCCACTTTAGAGTCGGTTCCTCCCATATTGAAGTCCTTGCTATTTATATCTTCCTTCGGGCTAGGTTGTAGTAAGACTTCCCTCAGTGGAAATCGTGGCAGCACGGAAGGACTTCCTTCAATATAACAGCAGTCATATGTAATGCTCAATGACTTTCTTCTGCTCCTCCAGTCTTTAATGGCGTTGGGGAATATAGTGCTTACACTATAGTGCCTTGGAGATCAGAATGAATGAATGAAGAGAGAGAGCAAATTCAGAGAGTGCAAATTACACTATCAAAGCCAAGATATTAAACAAATCTAATGGAAATGTTAAAATAACATACCCGTTAACAGGGAGATCTATTTAAAACACTAACGCGATTGTTAGGCAAAACTTTGCTAGTAACCAAACACAAAACACAAACACAACACACAAATAAATCACAAAAATAAATCAAAAACACAGAGCACAATGGTAAACACAACCGTTCACAAGCGACGCTAAATCGAACGATGATGAAATAAAATATACATATATGTATGACATTGTATGTACATTAGGGTGGACTTCTTTAAGGTCAAAAGAGCTCAGCATCTTAAATGGTAGGTTTTTGTGTCCAAAAAATGTCTGCGAAAACCGAAAAATTTTATTTCATCGTTTAGGCGGTGCGCAATGGCCCTAAAGTTTCGCTAAAAACAACGTGTAAATTTAGGAATTTACTCCATTCCATTTGTTGTCAGATTTCAAACGATTTTGAAATAAATTATGGCTAACAGAAGCATTTTTCTAATCGGCAAGCTTAGCCCACAGTCTGGCAATGTAACGACCTTCCCCAGCAAGAGGTCCGTGCTGTCTGCATTGTTTTATGAGACGAGGGTGATGGGCCGAAACCTGAAGGATAGCGTTCACGGCATCTCGCAAAATTTGGTTGCTACTTGGTCAGGGAAGCACATTCGAGCTAGACCAATTCAGCACGTAAGATCCCAAATATTGCGCCTTCGTGAAGAATTCTTTGTTCTAAAGAAGAATAGATGCCGACGAGGAGAGCTTTACCGGAAACGTGAATCGTCTTTCGAAAAATCCTTGGATGAGGTGTTTGATATCAAACATGCGGTGGAATTTGCACAGGTATCTGAAGAGCTAGGTAATTTTACCGATAGCGATTCTACCGATTATGAGCCGAAATGTAAAAAGCCAAGGAAACGAAAGTATGAAAAGCCAAAGGAATCAAAACAAAAGGAGTTTATTACTCCGAAGCTTGTTGAGGTCCTAGATCGGTGCAAGATAAGCTCTCGGAACGCTATCTTCATTTTAGAAGCAACTGCAGAGGCAAACTATCAACTCTTTGAGCGTTGTGAACGATGTGGCAGAAAGAGCAGTACAAATGATGGAAAAGTTTAATGGTAAACTTTCATATAATCAAGAGCAATCGGAATGCATATGAGCATTGCTCATATATACGTTTCAATTCCAATCGTTCCTTAGTTCCACAGGGCATCCGTTAAGGTAGCGCTGAACCGGTAATACCATATTCACACCTTTCAACTAATTATTTAGCAACTTAATAAGAAAACAACAGCTAAAAGGAATTAAAATATACTATCCTGTTATATCGATTGTCCATTTCCAACCTCTACACATATTTTCTTTCATTTGGGTTTTTTAGCAAGTTGCCAGTGAGAACAACGCCTTGTTGGCCGTGAACGCCTTTACAGTGGAATTAATAGTTTTCACTTTTTTTTTAATTGTGTTTAAATAGAGCGTTCACATTTCACATTTTTTTACTCGCTTAAATTCCAGCCTCCACTTCTATCTATCGTGATTAATATCAAAACTTTTTTTTTTGTCTAAACAAAAGGCAAACAGCAAACATGCCAGACGTGCCGAACATCAATTAGCCAAAGAAGGAAAGAAAGATGTTGGTACAGGGCCTTCTGGCAATCTAGGATCCAATGTAAAGGGCAATCGAGACACAGCAATGATGGAATTTATTGCCACAAGCGATCGATTAAGCAGATATGAGGCACAAATTTTCACATCGTCAGCTATCGAACCAACTTCGTTTACTTTAAAGATCCGTCTCGACCAAATTCAATCCCTTTGGGAAAGGGTAGAGAGGGAATTTGATTTGTGTTCCAGGTTGGTCATTCAAGAAGGCGGCGGCAGCTGTCCGTCGTTACAAAGTAAATACGACAATTGCTACTCAGTTTACGAGAGATGTGCATCGAAATTAAGTGAGCAAATCGCTTTCATTTCTGCTTCTACAGCACTGTCACGGCCGAATCCTGGGCCTGAGTTTAGTTCTAAAGCCTGTAATCTTCCGCCATGTGATACAGAGGTGTTTGACGGTGATTATTTGCGTTGGCCAACGTTCCGTGACCTATTCACAGCCATTTACGTCGACAACTCCAGGTTGACTAAGGTAGAAAAATTATTTCATTTGAATGCTAAAACCAGTGGCGAAGCCAAAGCCATTGTTGCCAAATCTCCACTTACCAAAGATGGTTTTGAATCCGCATGGGCGGCGCTTATTGAACGTTTTGAGAATAAGCGACTTCTCGTCAACAGCCAATTAAAAATCCTTTTTAATCTGTCAACGATAAGTGTTGAATCAGGGACAGCTTTAAAGGAAATCCAAAGCACCATTCAAGGGTGTTTGCTGGCGCTTGAACACTGTGAAGTTTCCACGTCTAATTGGGACTGTCTTTTGGTCTTTCTTTGCTCATCCAAGCTGCCAAATGTCACTCTTTCACTATGGGAGCAGTCTTTAACCAAAAAATCCGAGATTCCCACTTGGAAAGAGATGAACACTTTTCTGGAAGAAAGGTATCGCACCTTAGAGACGATTGAGGATGTCAGAGTGAATTCGGGTGCTCCTTCTCATTCCAAGGAACACAAAACCGGTGCCGCACCCAAAAGAGTGAACGCCTTCGAGATCCAGGTTGCTCCAAAAGTGCGCAGCTGTGATCTCTGCGTCAAAGAGGCACATCCAGTTCGAATTTGTCCTCGCTTTCTCCAGATGTCTCAACCAGAGCGAAAAAACTTATATTATACAATGGCGTCTGTGTTTAAATTGCTTCGCTAGAGGACATCATCTGCGTGAGTGCAAAAGTAGGCGCAACTGTTTTACCTGCAAGGGACGCCACAATACGCTCCTACATAAAGACATTCCTAGAAACCATAATAGCTCTGCACAGGATCAAACACCTATGCAAGAATCTACCCCTATACAGTCCACTTCTGTCCATTTTGTTTCCAATCAGCAAGGAGTCCTTTTAGGCACAGCCATCGTCCATGTATGCCATTTAGGAGAAAACTACTCAGCACGAGCCCTGATCGACTCTGGTTCGGAAGGCACTTTTATTTCGGAAAGACTTGATAATCGAATTAAAATTCCATTTCAAACCGTAAGGACTAAAGTTACAGGGCTTTACCAAGCCAGTTCTGGAGTCTCTCAAAAGCTGTGCCATTTCCAGATTGGCAACCCTGCCAAACCATTACTTAAAGTTGATACTACTGCACTAGTCTTGCCACAGTTGGCTGGAAATCTTCCGAGGACCACAATTGATCGCAGTATTCTCAGAGAGCTTCCAAATATTCAGTTAGCTGATCTACTATTTTTCCAGCCTTCGCAAATTGATTTGTTAATAGGTGCGGATATTCTTCCGTCAGTACTTCTCTCAGGGTCAAAACCTAACATGTGTGGCTCGCTACTGGGCCAAGAAACGATTTTCGGGTGGATTTTGACCGGCCCAATTTCTTTAGCCAGAGGAAAAAGTGTTGCTTCCATCACAACATAGGTGTCCATAGAGTCTGAGCCCACTATGGAGACATTACTCACAAAGTTTTGGGAGGTGGAGGATCTCCCAGGTAAAGTTGTGAAAGAATCCGATGGTTTTTGTGAACAAAATTTTGTCCAGACGACTTCCAGATCAGCAGATGGGAAATATGTAGTATCCCTACCCTTTAAAAATGCGGAAAGTGTGAGTCTGGGGCACTCAAGGTCTTTCGCCCTCGCACAGTTTCTACGGAACGAAAACCGTTTAAAAAAAGATGCTGTTTTAAAAAATATTTATGATTCAGTCATCAAAGAATACTTGGATCTTGGCCATATGAAGCAGGTCTCCTCAGACACGGACAGTGCAAATTTTTATTTACCCCACCACGCGATTTTTAAGCCCGAGAGTGCCACTACAAAAGTACGTGTAGTTTTCAATGCTTTGAGTCCATCATCAAATGGGAACAGTTTAAACGACATTCTTTATCCCGGTCCAATACTACAATCTGATCTGACCCTTCAAATCCTGAAGTGGCGTATATTTCAGTTCGTATTCAATGCCGATATTACAAAAATGTACCGCCAAATCGGAGTAACCCCCTCACACACTCCTTTTCAAAGAATCCTCTTTCGAAATGATCAAGGGGATATCGCTGATTACGAACTTCAGACTGTCACTTTTGGAGTAAACTGTGCTCCCTTTTTGGCCTTACGCACCCTGCAGCAGCTATCCATTGACGTCAAAGCACAGTATCCCCGTGCTTCTGACATTATTTCAAATTACATGTATGTCGATGATGTGCTTGCAGAAGCACACACAAATTCCGAAGCCATTGTAGCTATTTCGGAGTTGCGATCTGCGCTCAGTTCAGCGGTTTTCCCCCTACGTAAATGGACATCCAATGAGAGAGACCTTCTCAAGTCTCTACCACCTCGAGATTGAGGAAGTCAGCACTACAAAGACGCTGGGAGTGCGATGGAATGCAACTGCAGATGAGTTTTATTTCGTTGCGTCTCAAGTAGAGTTGAAACCTAAGTATTCAAAACGAGAAATCCTGTCCCAGATCGCTAGACTTTTCGACCCAGCCGGCTGGCTATCCCCATTTATAATTTAAGCAAAAATATTGATGCAGGACATTTGGCTAGCTAAAATTGGTTGGGGCGATTTTCTTCCCGAAGATTTACTTCAAAGGTGGCACGATTTCCTTCGCAGCCACGACTTCTTGCCGAAAGTACGCGTTCCGCGCTGGATACAATTTCAACCCGGCGCAAACGTCCAAGTTCACGGGTTTTGCGATGCTTCCCAAAAGGCTTTCGGGGCGGCGATATATGTTCGATTTCAACACGGCGGTATCGATTCCTCTGAGCTTCTGACAGCTAAAACTAAGGTTGCGCCAGTGAAAACCGTGTCTCTGACTCGCCTTGAGCTTAGTGGAGCTGTTCTTCTGGCAGAACTTTGGGCCGCAGTCCTTCCTCAAATCCCACTTGCCGTTACGGATACCTACTTTTGGACTGATTCCACTATTGTTTTGGCCTGGCTGAATAAGCTATCGTGCCAATGGACAACATTTGGGGCTAATCGAGTGACCAAGATCACATTAGCTACGCAAGGAAGCAAATGGTCTCATGTGCGTTCAGAGCACAATCCAGCAGACCTAGCTAGTCGAGGAGTATCTTCTGAAGAATTGGCTAACAGTGACCTATGGTGGCATGGACCCTCATGGTTAGTTCGCCCACAACAGGAATGGCCTAAACCCTGTGACGCAATTGCTGAAACTGAGCTTGAGAAAAAGGCAGTGCGTTGCCACTTTGCATGTCCAATATGGGACATTCTTGATAGATTCTCCGATTTCAACCGCATGTTAAGGGTTATGGCGTTTGTGCAGCGTTTTATAAACCGATGCCGACGTTTTCGCAACACCTATCCGCCAGATGAAATATCCAATGTCCAACGAATCCTAATCATTCAGACCCAACAAAATGACTATCAAGAGGAATACAAACTTCTTCAATCCAAGAAAAAACTTCCTACATCAAGTTGTATCCTCAACCTGAATCCGTTCCTTGATTCCGACGGCGTCATCCGATCATGTGGTCGTTTGACGGCGTCTGACTCGCTGTCTTACGATGAGAATCATCCGATTATTTTGCCATACTACTGACGAATGGCTGAGCTTTTGGTCCGTTTTACACACCGTATTTCTCATCACGGTGGTAACCAACTCATGTTGCGTCTCATTCGAGCGAAGTTTTGGATTCCGAAACTTAGAAATCTTATTATGAAGGACTCACTGCGCTCACTCCTGGGCATTTCCTAACAGGTGGACCATTACTAGCGGTTGTCGAACCACCTGTGACCGGCGAAGCCAGTTCTATTCTGAACAGATGGCAGCAAGTTAAGGCTCTGAGCCAACTGTTTTCGAGGAGATGGAAAACGGAATATCTCCAAGAGCTCCATAAAAGGAGCAAATGGCAGACTCCAACAAAAAACTTGACAGAAGGCGATTTGCTCGTTGTTAAGGAGGACAACACGCCATCATGTGATTGGAGACTTGGTCGTATAGAAAAGGTCTATCCTGGCTCTGATAACAACGTTCGCGTAGTGGATATTCGCTCTACTCGCGGAATACTCCTTAAAAGACCTATTAGTAAGGTGGTGTTCCTCCCCGTAGACAACAACGTGCAGAGTCTTTGTGTTCAATGTCAATAACTTTTATTCGCATCCGCTAATCCAATCCTTTTACTTTTTTCCTTCAGTCTTCAGTACTTTTTTTTCGCTTTTTTCCTTTACGTCATCGGACAATGCTGTCTCACCGAAGCGCCCAATCAACGGAGAGCAGATGTTCTCGAGGAACTTAATCGTTCCGATGCCGAGTCTGCACAGGAATACATCCTCTACGGACTTGCTCTCGTTTCCTACGTTTGAATGCGTCGTATGCGGGCAGTGTTAATCAATAAATACTGTCCCAATTGCCTGGCACATCAGCATTCAGAGGGGGCTAGTCGAAGCAAGTGCCGTTGCCAAGTGTGTGGCAGTGATCATCACACCCTGCTCCACCTTTATCGCAGGAAGGAGCGACGTCAACGTTCCCCAACTCCGCCCCAAGCTGATGAGATGCCTCGCCTTTCAACCGTCCTCGCGCACACTTCGACAGCTATCCTGCCCACGGCAAATTTACGGTTCGACGTAGGCTCAAAGAAATTCGATGTCCGAGTCATGGTGGATGCCTGTTCGGGCGTAAGCCGAATCGACAATTCGCTGGCCGAAGCCATGAATCTCCCAATCCTGGGAGTTGGAAGCGAGCGCGACTGCAAGGCTTCCCTGATCCCTATCAATGCAGAGACGCCTAGGATAGAGGTGGTTTTCAGCGTGGAAGACCAGCTGCGGATGCGTACTCCTGCGAGGGAATTGCCCGACACAGTCCGTACACAATTTGCCAACATCGTCCTGGCACATCCCAATTTTTACAGGCCAACAGGAATCTCCGTGGTTCTGGGTGCAGACGTCTACCCTAATCTGATCCAGCCAGGACTGTTGCCGAGTCCGAGTGGGCGTCTGGTGGCGCAGAACACTGTGCTAGGATGGATGGCTATCCGGCACCTGT
This sequence comes from Drosophila pseudotakahashii, assembly GCA_035046095.1. Classification (NCBI taxonomy): domain Eukaryota; kingdom Metazoa; phylum Arthropoda; class Insecta; order Diptera; family Drosophilidae; genus Drosophila; species Drosophila pseudotakahashii. The sequence goes on from JAWNOE010000073.1 coordinate 31,688, forward strand.
GCACAATAACGCATACGGTGCTCCTAGTCATTGAAGACTTTCTTTTGCAATTTGAAGTATATAGCAAGGCGGGCGGAATGTCTACGCCTGGTCTAGCTTATTTTTTAGTATTTTTTTTCTACTTTGTAAAAACCACGCACACAAAACTTGAAGGAAAATACAACACACAAAACTTGAAGGAAAATACAACACTGCGTCTTCTTTTCATTTACACATATACATATATCGAGCACCCACTGTACCAAGAGTACAGTGTTTATACAATTCAAGGTCTCGGTCATCAACATAAATGCCCGAAATACGAACCGCTTGCTGTGCCTTGGCCCGCACGCTGAAAGTGCAAGTGTCAGCATAATTGCAACACGAGCGGACCTCATGTATGTGCAATGTGCGACGACCGTTGTGAGGGTTTTTACTAACCGCACATGAGTGAACTTATATAATCATAACGCCCCCCGCAATTCGGTTCTATTTCCCTTAACCGATAAGCACTATTCGTCAGCTGTTTTAAAAATACAAGCTATTTTCCCAAGAGTATATGGTTTTCTTCGGAAATCACCACAGATGGCATCAGCGGTTCTTAACCGAAACCTAGTCAGCAGAAGTTTATTTTCCTTTGTTTTTGTAAATCACTCCCCGAGAATGCCTACACATGTACATTAGGGTGGACTTATTTTGTATGAAATTTCTAAGGTCATACTCTCACTCCCTTATAAATGGCTTTTTTCTATCCTTAATCCATAAAAGAACGAAAAAGTAAAAAATAATTAGTTTCAGGCGGTGCGCAACGGCTTTAAAGTTTATTACGTATATTTCAGATTCATCTAGATGCCGTAAACTTGATTTTATACTTTGACAGTGTTTGACAGCTTTCCCGAGATAAGTCGTTGATAAAATTCAAGTCCCCTGGGAGACTTAACTTAAACAACTTAAAAATAATAGTCAGCATTTCTTTTACCACAAATTTTATTGGCGAACGCAAAAGTTACAGTTAATCTTCAAAATTATAATATAGAATCTCTATTTTAGTGGAAGTCACACAAAAAAAAAACATGTCGGGTCGGGCATCGAACTCGGTCCTTTTTGTTCGGAGACAGAAGCTCTACAGGCTAGGCTACGTCCAACTGTTAAGAGGCATACAATAAACTTCTACTTGACTCTCTTATTCGAACGGAATAAAAAAGTTGACAAGTTAAGAAAGGAAGAAATATTTTACGATTCGTACAAGTTATTTTACTGAAACTTTAGGGCCATTGCGGACCGCCTAAAATATGAAATAAAATTTTTCTGTTTTCACATACATTTTTTTGGCACAGAATCCTACCATTTCAGATGCTGAGCTCAATCGACCTTCAAAAAGTCCACCCTAATGTGCATATATCTCCGCGCTCCAGACTAAGTGAGCATAGCTATATACTTTAGAATATAAGAATATAAAGGACGTCTCTCCGCTGCCGCTGTTGGCAGCGCCGCTACGAGACTTAGACCTCTTTACCTCCTAAGTAAATTGGGCTCAACAAGAACCTCTTACGAGCTTGGAGCGGCAACAACGGCTGCTCCAATAAAATAAATAAATAAACTAAAATAAATTAAAACATTAAATATAACTTCTATATTATTATTAATGGCGGGGGAAATTACACCCTTTCTACTAACGACTCTTTCTACATTCCACTCAGATCGCGCTGGCAGTCCAAGTTACGCAGGGATACTGCCGAGCGCTTCACTTCGCTTCTACGCCAAGTGCAAAAGAACGTTCCGCCCTAGCCTCACCTTTTGGCTATCGTCCGTGACGTTTCCTCGTATTTCCTGGATCTGTCGTGGTGGGTGGCTTGACGTGGCGTGGCTTGACGTAGCGTGGCTTCTGGTACTCAGGGTCTTGGTCGTACGCCGATCCGGGACTACACGACTCTACCGTAGGGCTCTTCTGGAGTTCTCCACTCGAGACCGCAAACGATCGACCGATGTCCCTTCTGGCTCGTTTCTCTCGGGGTTCAGACACACGCCGCTCCGGGACTACACGACTCAAACCGTAGGGCTCTCCTGGAGTTCTCCACTCGAGACCACAAACGATTGGCCGATCTCCCTTTTGGCAGATCGCGCCAAGACCTGCTTAGGCAGGGGCACTGGGTCTAGATAGGTTTCTCCCCGAGTGCACGATTTCTTGTCGCAGGCTTACACCGCTCAACTCTGATCGACTCTCTAGGCGAGATGCGAGGATTCAGTTGAGACAGGAATGAAAACGGATCGCCTTGACCTAGCCGTGTGACACCCTCTGGACCTCAGCTACCTGTGTCTCAATTCAGAGATTCCTGGTGATCCAATCCCGAACGTCTCGACGTAGCGATCTTGTAGGCTCCCACGGCGCTGCTTCCGGCAACTCGCCTTGTTGTTGTTCACTTGTAGTTCACTGTACTGGCTGACTTGCTCTCCTTGATATCTTGACTGATCTTGATAAATTGACTGATCGACTGATCTTGAAAGACTGATCCTGCTGCCAGCGCCCGGCGGCTTTATATACGGCCTCCGGGAACCGGTATTTCCCATTTGCGCCCGCTGCATCTCTCCAAACTCTCTATTTGCGAGTTTCTCTCCATTTGCTCTTTGCCGCGCCGCTACTACGCTAATCTTGCCACGTAAATGATAAACGGCCGGCTATCCGCTGTTGCATGAATTTGCGGGGAGTTTTTCAACTCCTCACAATGTTTTTGCGTTCTTATTTTGTTTTATGTTTTCTTTCTCGCGAACTAGTATTTTTGTCCAAATGGATAATAGGGCCCGCACGCAAAAAGCACGTGATTGGTGTCGTTGGGCCACTTGTTTGTATTTCTCGTAGTGCATCAACGTCCATATAATATAATATAAAATATTTTGTTATACATAAATGTAGAGTATTTTATGTAGATATGATAATATATTATGAATGTTCACTTTTTCCTTATAACGGAGTGACAAAGTTAATATAAAAATTGTGCCGACTTGTCCTCGTCTTGTCATAATTTCCCGTGTAGACAGCTTGAGCTTTCTCGATGTTGGTATTTGCCTCATCGCGGATCTGGCTGCGTTCAACGTTGTATTGTTGAATTAGCTCTTCGTTCAGGATCTGCAGCAATCGATCCTCAGCTTTACTGAACATTTTCGTTCCGAACATCAACTCAAAAAATGACGTTTTTGTTGCTGAATGTAACTGCGAATTTGTGTGACAAATTTGAACCATTTGCAAGGGTCGTCAGCTGAGAATTTCGACAATATGGAGATTATCGAGCAATTAACCCTCTCCACTATTGCCTCTGGCCACTCCTGTCGTAACCCCTACGTGTTCAATCAAATTGGTCGTCACAAATTCAGAGAATTCCTGCAAGATCATATATTTTGTACTCGTCTATCAGTGCCTTTAAAGGTCTGGCAACGATACATGGCAATTTTATACTCGTTCTTAATTTGCAATTCATTTACGATGTGACGTAACAAAGCGGCTTTTTCAACATTCCCGACACTGGCAAATATTTTCATGTGCAGCATGAAATGATTCGGAAGGCTTTTTTTTCCTTTCGCATAACAATTAATGAACATCTGCACTATTTCGGCTGCACTCAAATTCTTCTATTAGTTTTTCTTTTAGATCGGCAAAATCATTTCAGCATTTTCTGCATTTGTGTTAGACATTTTTGGAGATGTACACTCAACTATTTGATCTTCTAATAAAATCTTATGGCAGCTTTTCCGAATTATTCTCTCCAACAACGTCAACTTTAATTTTGCAGGCGTTCGCCTTGTTTTTGTCATGCGTCTTCATAAAGTGTCCACCAACACACGTACACAATCATAAATTAATTGTCAACTTCGCGAAAAACAATTTTGCAATGTCTGATGAACCAACCTGAGTTGTCTCAGGAATTTGACTATTAGAATCCACGAATGTACAGCTTTTCCGGCTTTGCGATAGTTTTGAACATTAAGGAAGATTGCCAACACTTCTCCGCTGTATATACCGACCTTACATAAAAGTTAACACCGACCTAGCTCCCCCTTCCCATCAAGCCCTCTTGACCACTACGTTACCGGACATAACACCTCTCTTATCACCCCTCTTGGCCACCCACAACCTAGGGTCCTTTCCCTTCGCCTCTCTTGGCCACACAACGACAACAACCATTCAAGTGGCTACAATCTCAAGTGGCTACAATCTCAAATGGCTACAATAATGCAGACGCTAAGAACGTCAGCGACACAATTGCATCGGTAGCAGCGTGACAACGGAAGAGCGCTGACCGCCCGCTAGATGCCTCAGCTATAGCCGCTGCTACCCCTACCCCTCGCTGCGCTTAAACAGAAATGCAGCGCTAGCATTGGGCAAAATACCCAAAACCGCTGCCGTCGGCTTCGCAGCAATATGCTGACATTGCAGTTATGTTAACCCAATGATCCATTCGAATAGAGAATTTAATATTACTTCAATTTGTACCCCCGACGAGAGAAGACGACTTTCTATCTTTAAGGTAGAATCGTAAATATTAAAATAACTCCAAAGAAGGACGGGAAAACCTACCTGGAGGCGAACCCAATTATATGTAGTTAACTATCAATAGGTAATGTTTGGGAGAATACTCCCCCTTTGGCCATGTCTGGCCATAACTTAAATTAGTATTTTTGCCATTTTTATACCAGTTACTCGTAGAGTAAAAGGGTATATTGTATTCGTGCAAAAGTATGTAACAGCTTGAAAGAAGCATTTCGACCCTATAAAGTATATATATTCTTGATCAGGGTCACTAGCCGAGTTGATCTGGCCATGCCCTTCCGTCTGTCTGTCTCTCCGTCTGTATAAACGCTGAGATCTCGGAAACTTCAAAAGCTAAAACGTTGGGATTAACCACAAATATTTTTGGGCTTTCTACGCAATGTATGTTTGTTTCAGGAGAGGGTCACGCCACCTCTAACGCCCACATTCGCCTAAAACGATTTTAAAAGGTGTCTGGGGCCCACACCTTAAAAAATTTTGGAAAAGTAAAATGCAGTTTTATTGTGTTTATCAAATGTCGATGTGTTTTTTTAAGTTTTTAAATCGGACCATTCGTTATAAAGTTATGCGCGATCAAAGTTTTATATCTCCATCTCCCTCGCACTCCCTTAACTGAGTAACGAGTATCTGACAGTCGGGTCATCCGAAATTACATGCAGAATAACACATGCGGGAAGCCACGGGAATCAAAATATAAAAAAAAATTTTGTGGTTAAAAAAAAAGGGAATAAAAAATTTGTTTTATGAACACCTCCCAGAACCAAAAGATCGGCCACTATCGCCACAGAAACTAACCAAGCTATTTTTATATTTAAATCCTCAGAATTCAAGGTCAGTAGTTTAAATGCTAGAAACTGTTGAGTTATTTGTAACCAACTAAAAATGACCTCGAGACCAGCTAAATTACTCGCATTTAGAAATAGGTCGATTAAATCACTAATATATAACATATAAGGGAGACACGCCCAAAAAAAACCGCTTATGCAAATGCATACAAATGCGTATTTTCGAATCCAACAAGCACCATGGACGGCAGTCCATGTAGTGACGAAGCGCACAAGGAGTGTGTGCGAAGGCGACAACTATATATAGTTGCAGAATTGAAAATCTGCTGTGATGGTCCTATCATAATGAGTGATACATTAATCAAAAGGTATCGCAAAAACTATCACGATTGCATACCAAGACTTAAAGAAAATCAATTGGCTTGGGAGAAAGAGCAGAAAAAGTAAAAAAGGAAAAATTTCTAATTTTTGAGCTTTTGGGGCCGGTGGGGATAAATTCTTCTTCCCAAAATGAAAATTTAATTCTGTTTGTCAGTTTGTCTGTCTGTCTCAAAACCTTGTTTTAAAGTCTTGAAAATTTTATATAGTGTTAAGCAAATCGATATAAGAAACTTTAGTTCTACCACTTTTAGAAAAACTAGCTAGTTTAGCGGGAAAACAGCTATAAAAGGCTAAATTTCGTAAGCCCATAACTTGCAAAATACTACAGACTTGTGCTATATCTCATATTAAAGGTATTTTGATGTACAATAAACCCCTTCTTAACACTATTTATGTATATGCAATAGTTAAGAACTTATGCACAAAACCATTTTTTTTAAACTTTATTATACCCGTTACTCGTATAGTAAAAGGGTATATTGTATTCGTGAAAAAGTATGTAACAGGGAGAAGGAAGCTTTTCCGACCCTATAAAGTATATATATTCTTGATCAGGATCACTAGCCGAGTCGAACTAGCCATGTCCGTCTGTCCGTCTGTCTGTCTGTCTGTCCGTCCGTATGAACGCTGAGATCTCGGAAACTATAAAAGCTAGAGGACTGTCATTTTGCATGCATATTCTTGGAGTTCCCACGCAGCGCTAGTTTGTTTCAAAGAGGTGTGTAGGGCGCTTGTTTAAAATTTTGAACTTTTACATTTCCCACTTCAGTTTAAAATTCCCGCCAGTCTTTGAAGTTGCCGCCAGGAATTAAAATGGCAGAGCTAAATTCAAATAATTTCTGTTTTTACAACACTGAAAGGACGTGTTCGATAAAGACTTTTTGAGCAACTCTGGTCCCACACTTTTTCGATAAACAGGCCTGGCTGCCTGATGCATTTCGATTATTCGGTCTTTCCGTTTTGGACCGTGGCCGAGTGAAGATCGTTCTCTCCTGAACATATTTTATTCAAACCCAGAGATCTACCGAAACCAAATCGTGGAATATATCAGAAATCCTCAGCCTTTTATAAGGTTTTCTTTTACCAGTGGGTTCCTGTTGATTTAAGGAAGTAAGTTTTACTATTATTTCGTGGAAAAACTCCACTTATAAAGTAATGCGTTTTATAGGAAAATTCTTGGAAGTCGAGTTTACTCCTTCACGTAGCTGATGGCCCGGGGAAATTTTCCTCCCAGATTTTCGTTGGGATTAACCACAAATATTTTTGGGCTTTCTACGCAATGTATGTTTGTTTCAGGAGAGGGTCACGCCACCTCTAACGCCCACATTCGCCTAAAACGATTTTAAAAGGTGTCTGGGGCCCACACCTTAAAAAATTTTGGAAAAGTAAAATGCAGTTTTATTGTGTTTATCAAATGTCGATGTGTTTTTTTAAGTTTTTAAATCGGACCATTCGTTATAAAGTTATGCGCGATCAAAGTTTTATATCTCCATCTCCCTCGCACTCCCTTAACTGAGTAACGAGTATCTGACAGTCGGGTCATCCGAAATTACATGCAGAATAACACATGCGGGAAGCCACGGGAATCAAAATATAAAAAAAAAATTTTGTGGTTAAAAAAAAAGGGAATAAAAAATTTGTTTTATGAACACCTCCCAGAACCAAAAGATCGGCCACTATCGCCACAGAAACTAACCAAGCTATTTTTATATTTAAATCCTCAGAATTCAAGGTCAGTAGTTTAAATGCTAGAAACTGTTGAGTTATTTGTAACCAACTAAAAATGACCTCGAGACCAGCTAAAATACTCGCATTTAGAAATAGGTCGATTAAATCACTAATATATAACATATAAGGGAGACACGCCCAAAAAAAACCGCTTATGCAAATGCATACAAATGCGTATTTTCGAATCCAACAAGCACCATGGACGGCAGTCCATGTAGTGACGAAGCGCACAAGGAGTGTGTGCGAAGGCGACAACTATATATAGTTGCAGAATTGAAAATCTGCTGTGATGGTCCTATCATAATGAGTGATACATTAATCAAAAGGTATCGCAAAAACTATCACGATTGCATACCAAGACTTAAAGAAAATCAATTGGCTTGGGAGAAAGAGCAGAAAAAGTAAAAAAGGAAACATTTCTAATTTTTGAGCTTTTGGGGCCGGTGGGGATAAATTCTTCTTCCCAAAATGAAAATTTAATTCTGTTTGTCAGTTTGTCTGTCTGTCTCAAAACCTTGTTTTAAAGTCTTGAAAATTTTATATAGTGTTAAGCAAATCGATATAAGAAACTTTAGTTCTACCACTTTTAGAAAAACTAGCTAGTTTAGCGGGAAAACAGCTATAAAAGGCTAAATTTCGTAAGCCCATAACTTGCAAAATACTACAGACTTGTGCTATATCTCATATTAAAGGTATTTTGATGTACAATAAACCCCTTCTTAACACTATTTATGTATATGCAATAGTTAAGAACTTATGCACAAAACCATTTTTTTTAAACTTTATTATACCCGTTACTCGTATAGTAAAAGGGTATATTGTATTCGTGAAAAAGTATGTAACAGGGAGAAGGAAGCTTTTCCGACCCTATAAAGTATATATATTCTTGATCAGGATCACTAGCCGAGTCGAACTAGCCATGTCCGTCTGTCCGTCTGTCTGTCTGTCTGTCCGTCCGTATGAACGCTGAGATCTCGGAAACTATAAAAGCTAGAGGACTGTCATTTTGCATGCATATTCTTGGAGTTCCCACGCAGCGCTAGTTTGTTTCAAAGAGGTGTGTAGGGCGCTTGTTTAAAGTTTTGAACTTTTACATTTCCCACTTCAGTTTAAAATTCCCGCCAGTCTTTGAAGTTGCCGCCAGGAATTAAAATGGCAGAGCTAAATTCAAATAATTTCTGTTTTTACAACACTGAAAGGACGTGTTCGATAAAGACTTTTTGAGCAACTCTGGTCCCACACTTTTTCGATAAACAGGCCTGGCTGCCTGATGCATTTCGATTATTCGGTCTTTCCGTTTTGGACCGTGGCCGAGTGAAGATCGTTCTCTCCTGAACATATTTTATTCAAACCCAGAGATCTACCGAAACCAAATCGTGGAATATATCAGAAATCCTCAGCCTTTTATAAGGTTTTCTTTTACCAGTGGGTTCCTGTTGATTTAAGGAAGTAAGTTTTACTATTATTTCGTGGAAAAACTCCACTTATAAAGTAATGCGTTTTATAGGAAAATTCTTGGAAGTCGAGTTTACTCCTTCACGTAGCTGATGGCCCGGGGAAATTTTCCTCCCAGATTTTCGTCCGCATCGTGGAAAATTGAAGTCGAGTTTACTCCTTCGCGTGGCTTACGGCCCAGGAAAATTTCTGCCCAGATTTTCATCTGCATCGTGGGTAATTGAAGTCGAGTTTACTCCTTCTATTGGTTCCCGTTTTTCTGGGAAAACTGTATACCACCAACGCCACCAACGTGATCGTCAGGATTTTCATCAGCTCTCCACATTTGCCATAAAAAAACAAACAAAAATCTAATCAAGAAAGTGAACATAAAACTGTGAAAATTTCAACCAGCGTTGCCACCTGGCATCCACGCTGAAAATTCTTGTGAATTCTGGTCCAAACAATACTGTATAAATCTATGCACGTCCGTGCCAACCACATAGTGCACCCGGTGTCTCACATACATACATAGTGCAGCCCTCTGCTGAAAGTGCACAAGTGGGCAGGCCCAAGCCTGCAACACCCACTTTGTGATCCAGTCCAGTTTTACCAACACTATTTAAATTCAAATCAGTTAAATTCTTATTAACTAAATTCCTATTCTTAATTTAAATTAAATTTCTTTATCGCTAAATTAATTAAAACATAAATATTTAATAAGCAATCAACGTAAATTACTCCAATCCTAGTGTAATCAAATAATTCGATAAGCAGTAAGCAAATCTCGTCATAAAAGCAAGTGTTTAAGCCCTTGGAAGTGTCTTCCCTAATTAATCTTTACATACAGTCATTAAATTTATAAAGAAAATTACAGCCAATAATGCAACATATTGAAAGCGCTTTCAACGTTGGATATTTTGGGTAAGTGATCGGCTCCGGTCGTAATGCTACACATTTTGATTGACTGTTTACTATAATTTTTCAATGATTTTGATATTATAAAACAAATTCCCCTATGACTAAAATACTTGCTCAGTGAATTCAATTACATTTAATATTTTTGGAAATCAATTTTTAATTAAAAAAAAAAAAAAAAAAAAAAATTCTTGCTTTGATTTAAATATACTCATTCAATATGAGCTTAGCATAAACTTTATTTGATACTTAACTTTGTAACTTTAATGATGCGGCTGTGGTGATCATGGTAGGGTGGGCAATATCAGCGGCAAACAACATCTTCGCTGCTGACACCGACACACACACATCAGCTGCTGCCATTCCATCTAGGCAGCACCCTTCTTTTCAGGTATTCCCTTCCTCTTTACCCCAATCTTAGTTCTGTCCCCCTACAATTAACCTCAAAGTCAGTTCGCACGCGAATTTAAATAGGATGTTTTATATACATATGCGAGCAAGTAGCACTGTGGATCAAATTGGAAACTCACTCCCTTTACCGACGAAACAAGAGCCGGAACCAGCGCGTGCCCCACTTGAAGCTACACCCACCATCTATCTATGCTGTTAGAATCATTCGTGATATGCTACAGTATTATATTATATATAATAATCTTATTTTGGCGCCCAACGTGGGACTAAACCGGCATAGCCCGATTACAAATATTTTGTAAAGGTAGTCACTTCCATCTGACTAGGTTTCTATTTCTGACTTTGAAGTTTTTATTGTTTTTCATTTTCCCTTTTTTTAGTTTAGCTGTTTAGTTCCGTGGATACAATAATTTATTTATTGCCTAGACTAGCAGATGAACATAATTTTTTTGTTGGAGTATCTGGATGTGTTATAATTAATTTTATTTTATTTTTTATTTTATTTTTTGTTGCCGTTTGCCTTTTTGGCTTTGGCTGTGCTTCGTGTCCATTAAAGTACATTTTTTTTTCTTTTTCGTTTGAGGATTTTTAAATTTTCATTGACGTTGCGATCGTGAGTTTTAGGAAGATGTTGTCTTTTGCCTTCTTCGGCTGAACTTCGTGCCCGCGTATGATTGCTTAATTTGCTCAACAATCTATACTTTGAAGGCGACATTAGAAGAGTTGATACTGGATACAGGATTGTGGACAAGTGCTACACCTGCCGATCAACTAACTTCGTTCGTTCAAATTCCCTTTACTCTTTCTATTATTTAACAACTATACTATGAATAAGATCGTCGAAAATTGAATCTGGATGTAGGCTGTGGACAAGTTCTACGCCTTCCGATCAACGGATTATGATCAAATTCCCTAAACTTTTCTACTTTTCAAATCTCTTGTAATACCTGGCTGATGTTTGACTCTAAACTATCTGAATTCCTTGCATGGCTTCCAAACTTTTATGATTGATTACCTTTTTTATATCCACATTTTTATTCAATTTCTTCCATTTATAATATTTAATAATTTTTTTTTTTTGATCAGGCTTAAATAATTTTTCTATAATTACATTTAGAATTTCGTTGTTGAAATGCCAGTTCCGCGCACTGACGATCTTCATTGTCACTGTTGCTCTGATATTATTCAGTCGGAGTCTGAGCTTTATATAACAAATTGTGGACACAGTTTCCATCAAAAGTGTCTAGACAAACCAGGAAGGACCTTGTGCCCTGTGTGCAAAGAGTCCCTGACTCACTTGACTGGTATTCCATCCGATAGTTCTGGTGCATCTACTTCAAAAGGAGTAGGTAAAACCCCCGTTCTCCCGATATCGGTTTTGACCCGATCACAAACCAAGCGACTGGAGGATACAAGTCTAAACATGGTAAATCCTGGGGATAATACGGCTCCACCGCCGCAGGCAGAGCAGCTAAGCATGGCTGACTCCATTAAGAAGGCTATAGCGGAAGCGATGGCTGCAGCCATGTCAGAGCAGTCAATCATTTTTGCTAGGTCTATGAAAGATCAAACTGATAAGCTAACACAAGCTATCACAACAGGGCTTAACATCAATTCGATTAGTCCACAACATTCTGTACAGTTGCAGAATAATTTTGATAATTCAGGACTACCACTTGACAATAATTCCGTAGGTCGCGAGTCTGGGGGTTCCGAAAATGGTCAGAGATCGCAAATCATGTTGTCAGAACTAAGACCGGACAAGATAGCACAAACAATAGCCAACTGGAAACTAAAGTTTTCTGGAAAGGGTTCATTGTCTATAGACGATTTCCTGTACCGTGTTAAGGCTGTTGCATTGCAAACCTTGAATGGTGACTTAGACTTACTAGCTGGCTTTGCTAGTAATTTATTTGAGGGAACAGCAAGCGAGTGGTATTGGCGTTACCACAAGAAGGTACGTTGCGTTAAGTGGCAACCCCTATGCATGGCTCTCAAGGCTCAGTTTAAAGATTCGAGGACTGATCGGGATGTACGATCAGAAATTGAGCAACGCAAACAGCGTTCTAGTGAGTCCTTTGATGACTTTTATGGTGTCATCGCCGCACTAGCGGATAAACTAATAGAACCATTGTCTGAAACAGCCTTGGTCGAAATTCTCAGAGCTAACCTTCTTCCAGACATTCAGCATGAAATTCTATACGAGTCAACAAGTACAGTTGTTTAATTAAGAGCACTGGTACTCAAGCGTGAAATCTTTATGAAAACTCTCCCTAAGTCCCAACCTTATTTTTCTCGCCCTGCTCCTCGAAAAGTAGTTTGCGCGGTCGATCCCCAGATTGAAGAAGACGAATATGACAATGAGGACTTCGAGGACGAGTTTGAAGTGTCAGCTTTAGATTTCCCTTGTTGGAATTGCGGAGTTAAAGGACATCGCTACCAAGAGTGTATTGCAGAAAGAAAAGTCTTTTTTTATGGGTGTGGAAAAGCCAACACTTACAAGCCAAGTTGCAGTACTTGCCTGGCGAAGCCTGCAAAAAACTACTTGGCTCGTGTACAGCCAAAAAGTACACGCCGACCGAGGTTGTCTCAAGAAGACACCTCCAATTAGGATCCACTCCTGATATCCCAAACAACTATAAACCAGACTTGACTTACACACCAGATTTACCAATTAATAAGCACAATGAGACCCCGAAACGGAAACAGATCAGAGAAGAAAAGAAAGCCCTTCTATCAGCTATAGTAGGTAAATTAGGAGACTATCGGCCATATGCTAAAGTATCAGTATTGGGAAAGGACGTGATTGGTTTGCTGGATACTGGTGCTTCAGTCAGCTGTGCAGGAGGATTTTTTGCTTCCGAGATTCTGAAGATGGACCAGCCCATTAAACCAATAGTATCCTCGGTCAGAACAGCAGATTGTCAATCTCAACAGATAGTGGGAAGGATAAAAACCAATATTTGTTATCAGGGAAACGCAAAACCAGTCTCTTTGTATATTGTTCCTTCGCTTTCCGGAGACTTATACTTAGGCATCGATTTCTGGACAAAATTTAATCTTCTACCAACTAATCTGACACCTCAAGAATTCTCTATTGCTGAGATTGAAAACTCTCAGATGAGACCTTTGTCCTTGTCACAGCAGCAACTGTTGATAAATGTCATCCAACTGTTTCCATCTTTTGCGAAAATGGGTCTAGGTAGGACTGCATTAATCTCACATTCCATCGACGTTGCTAACGCCAAACCAATAAAGCAGCGTCACTATGCTGTGTCGCCAGCAACTGAGAAGTTAATGTATGATGAACTAGACAGAATGTTAGGTCTTGGCGTAATAGAGGAATCGAATAGCCCATGGTCCTCACCCGTTGTTTTGGTCAAAAAGCCAGGAAAAGTACGTCTCTGCATCGACAGCAGGAAAGTAAACGAGGTGACAGTTAAAGATGCCTATCCCATGCCTTTAATCGATGGCATATTAGGTAGGCTGCCGAAAGCAGAGTTTATCACGAGCTTAGATTTAAAGGATGCCTTCTGGCAAATCCCATTGGATCCAAACTCACGCGACAAGACTGCGTTTGCTGTTCCTGGTAGACCACTTTACCATTTCACTGTTATGCCTTTTGGTTTAACCAATTCTCCTCTGACTATGTCAAGGTTAATGGACAAACTTATACCTGCTCAACTAAGGAATGAAATATTCATATACCTCGACGATTTGTTGATCGTTTCGGATACTTTCGAGCGTCATTTGGAGGTGTTGAGAATAGTAGCAATCGAGTAAACCAAAGCTAACTTGACAATAAACGTCGAAAAGAGCAAATTTTGTAGAAAAGAGGTGAAATATCTCGGACATATAATCGGTAATGGCACCATAGCAACAGATCCTGAGAAGATTTCAGCCATCAGTAATTTTCCTGTGCCTCGTTCAGTCAAGCAAGTTCGTCGATTTCTTGGACTTACAGGGTGGTACCATAAATTCATCCGAAACTATGCTGGATTAACTGCTCCAATATCAGACACTCTGAAGCAGAAACGAAAGTTTGATTGGAGCAACGAAGCTCAAACTGCTTTTGAAAACTTGAAACTGCAAATGAGCTCAGCACCAGTATTACACAGTCCGAATTTTAACATTCCCTTTTCCATCCATTGCGATGCGAGCAGCACTGGCGTAGGAGCAGTCCTGATGCAAACAAACTCTGAGGGTTATGAGGTTCCGATTTCATTCATGTCCCGAAAGCTTAATCAGTGCCAGAGGAAGTACACCGTAACTGAACAGGAATGCCTTGCTGCAGTTTTGGCTATAAAGAAGTTCAGGGCATACATTGAGGGACAGGAATTCACAATCATCACCGACCACGCCTCACTCAAGTGGTTAATGAGTCAAACTGATCTGAGCTCCCGACTAGCCAGATGGTCCTTAAAGTTACAGGGATTCGATTTTAAGATAGTTCATCGAAAAGGCTCTCAGAACGTTGTTCCGGATGCATTGTCGCGCACTCATGTAGAGGACCTTTCAGCCCTGTCAGTCGATGGCTTCGTGGATTTAGAATCCGATGCCTTTAAGTCCACTGAGTTTACTGCTTTACGTAACAAAGTTCTGTCAAACACTCATCAAACACCTGATTTGAAAGTAGAAGGTGATCTCATTTTTCGTAGGGCAGAGCACTCAGCAGAGGAAAAGGTCGCTGATGAAAATTGCTGGAAGGTATGGTTACCGAAAGAATTAACGGCCGTTGCTCTTAAGCTGGCTCATGAGGATCCTCTCGCCTCTCACTGTGGCATTAACAAGGCTTTAGAAAAGCTTCGTCGATGGTATTTTTGGCCAAGCTTGGTAGCTGATGTTAAGGCGTATATTAACATCTGTGAGGTTTGTAAGCGTAGCAAACACCCAAATCATACCCTTAGACCACCCAGCAGATAGGTTCTTTCAAAAGCTATATGTCGACTTTTTAGGTCCATATCCGCGCAGTCGTTCGGGTCACATTGGTATTTTTGTGGTTTTAGATCATCTGTCTAAGTTTGCTTTTCTTAAACCAGTCAAAGAGTTTACTGCCGAAGCTATAAACCCATTTGTAGAGGAGCTATTTCTTTGTTTTGGCGTACCAGAGACAATAGTCTCAGACAATGGCGTCCAGTTCAAATCGAAGTCATTCAACTCTCTTTTGGATAAGTACAACATCAACCACAACTATACAGCCTTTTATGCACCCCAAGCTAAAGCTTCTGAGAGGGTCAATCGCTCTGTAATCGCAGCCATAAAATCGTACATAGATCCCGATCAAAAGAACTGGGATTCAATGCTAAATCAGATTTGCTGTGCCCTCAGGTCTAGCGTCCACTCTGCTATTCAAACAAGTCCTTATCGACTTGCCTTCGGCCAAAACATGATCACCAATGGTTCGTCCTATAAGCTCTTGCGTACACTGGAAAGGTTAGAAGATCGCACTGTACAGTTCTCGAAAGACGATTTATTCGACCTCATAAGAAGTCGAGCTAAGCAAGCAATGCAAGTACAGCATGATAGGAACGAACGTTTAAACAATCTACGCAGTCGAGAAGTCTCTTTTAAGAACGGCCAAGAAATCTATAGACGCAATTTCCAGCAAAGCAACTTCGCTATAGGTTTTAGTGCAAAACTAGCTCCGACTTTCATCAAAGCTCGAATACGCAGTAAGCTAGGCAGCAGCTATTACAATGTAGAGGATTTACAAGGTAGATTTGTTGGAAAGTTCCACGCGAAGGACTTGAAACAGTAAAGAGTTTGCTACTTCTTCTCCAAGCGCGGATCTCCCTTTGTTGATTTCATCCCCAAAGTCTGATTTTAGTGGGGGGGTATTTGTAGGGCGCTTGTTTAAAATTTTGAACTTTTACATTTCCCACTTCAGTTTAAAATTCCCGCCAGTCTTTGAAGTTGCCGCCAGGAATTAAAATGGCAGAGCTAAATTCAAATAATTTCTGTTTTTACAACACTGAAAGGACTTGTTCGATAAAGACTTTTTGAGCAACTCTGGTCCCACACTTTTTCGATAAACAGGCCTGGCTGCCTGATGCATTTCGATTATTCGGTCTTTCCGTTTTGGACCGTGGCCGAGTGAAGATCGTTCTCTCCTGAACATATTTTATTCAAACCCAGAGATCTACCGAAACTAAATCGTGGAATATATCAGAAATCCTCAGCCTTTTATAAGGTTTTCTTTTACCAGTGGGTTCCTATTGATTTAAGAAAGTAAGTTTTACTATTATTTCGTGGAAAAACTCCACTTATAAAGTAATGCGTTTTATAGGAAAATTCTTGGAAGTCGAGTTTACTCCTTCACGTAGCTGATGGCCCGGGGAAATTTTCCTCCCAGATTTTCGTCCGCATCGTGGAAAATTGAAGTCGAGTTTACTCCTTCGCGTGGCTTACGGCCCAGGAAAATTTCTGCCCAGATTTTCATCTGCATCGTGGGTAATTGAAGTCGAGTTTACTCCTTCTATTGGTTCCCGTTTTTCTGGGAAAACTGTATACCACCAACGCCACCAACGTGATCGTCAGGATTTTCATCAGCTCTCCACATTTGCCATAAAAAAACAAACAAAAATCTAATCAAGAAAGTGAACATAAAACTGTGAAAATTTCAACCAGCGTTGCCACCTGGCATCCACGCTGAAAATTCTTGTGAATTCTGGTCCAAACAATACTGTATAAATCTATGCACGTCCGTGCCAACCACATAGTGCACCCGGTGTCTCACATACATACATAGTGCAGCCCTCTGCTGAAAGTGCACAAGTGGGCAGGCCCAAGCCTGCAACACCCACTTTGTGATCCAGTCCAGTTTTACCAACACTATTTAAATTCAAATCAGTTAAATTCTTATTAACTAAATTCCTATTCTTAATTTAAATTAAATTTCTTTATCGCTAAATTAATTAAAACATAAATATTTAATAAGCAATCAACGTAAATTACTCCAATCCTAGTGTAATCAAATAATTCGATAAGCAGTAAGCAAATCTCGTCATGAAAGCAAGTGTTTAAGCCCTTGGAAGTGTCTTCCCTAATTAATCTCTACATACAGTCATTAAATTTATAAAGAAAATTACAGCCAATAATGCAACATATTGAAAGCGCTTTCAACGTTGGATATTTTGGGTAAGTGATCGGCTCCGGTCGTAATGCTACACATTTTGATTGACTGTTTACTATAATTTTTCAATGATTTTGATATTATAAAACAAATTCCCCTATGACTAAAATACTTGGTCTGTAAATTCAATTACATTTAATATTTTTAGAAATCAATTTTTAATTTATAAAAAAAAAAAAATTTCTTGCTTTGATTTAAATATACTCATTCAATATGAGCTTAGCATAAACTTTATTTGATACTTAACTTTGTAACTTTAATGATGCGGCTGTGGTGATCATGGTAGGGTGGGCAATATCAGCGGCAAACAACATCTTCGCTGCTGACACCGACACACACACATCAGCTGCTGCCATTCCATCTAGGCAGCACCCTTCTTTTCAGGTATTCCCTTCCTCTTTACCCCAATCTTAGTTCTGTCCCCCTACAATTAACCTCAAAGTCAGTTCGCACGCGAATTTAAATAGGATGTTTTATATACATATGCGAGCAAGTAGCACTGTGGATCAAATTGGAAACTCACTCCCTTTACCGAAACAAGAGCCGGAACCAGCGCGTGCCCCACTTGAAGCTACACCCACCATCTATCTATGCTGTTAGAATCATTCGTGATATGCTACAGGTGCCACGCCCCCTCTAACCGCCCCATCATTTTTTGAAAGGTGTCTGGCGCCCACACCTTTTAAAGATTTTGAAAAAGTAAAAATGCAGTTTTATTGTGATTATCAAAACAAAACAAAATTTTTTAAATCGGACCATTCGTTAAAAAGTTATGCCCGATCCAAGTTTTATATATCCCTCGCACTCCCTTTAGCTGAGTAACGGGTATCTGGTAGTCGGGCACCCGACTATAGCGTTCTCTCTTCCTCCTCTAAATTCTTTTATTCGGGCTACCTGTAGTTTCAGTAGGTTCAACATATTTCTCTCTCTTCCAAAGATTCATAGTATATATATTAGAGCCCTGCATGAGTCCACTTGAATTGACAAACAAGTCAGTTTTTATACCCGTTACTCGTAGAGTAAAAGGGTATATTGTATTCGTGCAAAAGTATGTAACAGGGAGAAGGAAGCTTTTCCGACCCTATAAAGTATATATATTCTTGATCAGGATCACTAGCCGAGTCGAACTAGCCATGTCCGTCTGTCCGTCTGTCTGTCCGTCTGTATGAACGCTGAGATCTCGGAAACTATAAAAGCTAGAGGATTGGCATTTTGCATGCATATTCTTGGAGTTCCTACGCAGCGCAAGTTTATTTCAAAATGGTGCCACGCCCCCTCTAACGCCCTCAATCGCCCTACACCATTTTTTGAAAGGTGTCTGGCGCCCACACCATTAAAGATTTTGGAAAACTAAAAATGCAGTTTTATTGTGACTATCAATACCTATCGAAATGTAGAAGAAATTTTTCAAATCGGACCATTCGTTAAAAAGTTATGCCCGATCAAAGATTTTATATATCTATCTCCCTCGCACTCCCTTAGCTGAGTAACGGGTATCTGATAGTCGGGGCACCCGACTATAGCGTTCTCTCTTGTTTAAAATAGAGTGTTATAAGTTCAAGTCCACTCACTTACAAGTTAGATTCAAGTGAGTGGTTCTGGGTCACTTGGTTCACTTGATCACTCGTAAGGATAAACAATTGATACAAGTCAGAGTGAGAGTAAGTGAAAGTGATAGAATTATTAAGCAAAGCGAACCCCCAATAGTTCTATAAAAAACTTTGAACCAATTACGTAGAAAGTAAATTTACCTTGAACATGCAAAGAAATCGCGGTTCATAAAAGACATTTGGGCTCCACTTTAGATGCCCCTTAAAAACTCGCGGTTCACCGAAGGACTGTTTGTATCTAAGCGCAGAAATCCCTGAGGAGAAATTTATCTTTAGCCGCTCCTTAAGAACTCGCGTTCCACCACATTTTTGTTCCTACAAACATATATATCCTTTATTAAAAAAACTCACATGCGTGTTTATGTCCCGCTCAAGAATTCGCGGTCCACGAAAGAACCCTTTACCCCTAACATCCTACCGAAGTCCAAATTCTTACAATGACAAAAGCTTTTAATAATTTGTTTATTTACTGGGCAAGCATCAGATTGTCTGATAGGTGCAATCTTTTTATACCCGTTACTCGTAGAGTCATGCTGTCGCACTTTAAGTGTGACCGCGCAAGGGGAAAAAATGAAAATACCACAGTCACAGCAGATTTAAAATGCGCGGTTGAAAAATCGATTATATCAAAAATCGATTCTTTTGCATCATTTATTTTTTAGCTAAACGTTAAGATTTTAAAAAGATTTTCCTTTATGCAAAATCATGCTGAATGAGCAAGTGTACGTGTGTGTGCCCATTTCAGCTGACTAAGGAAGTGAGATTTGCTTAGATTCAAATTCATGATAACACTGATATCCTTTTACTAAAAGAACATTTCATTTACATTTCCCCAACAGATTTAAAACATTTTCTTACAGATTTTTGTGTTTTAAAATTCAAATCGCATTGAAAATATTAATAGAACACTTAATATTTAAATCAATTGATTCTCTTGCTCTTCCTTACACGTGCCCCAAATTGTTTAAGCAAATGAAAATGTTTAAACAATTTGATTCACGGCATCCCCTTCCACCTGCCTTCCTGTCGTTATTAATATAATTCTAATTAAGGTGAAAAATGAATGATAACTGAAATTGATTTTTTTACATTGCTTCGCATACATATTTGTTTCCTTTATAAGAGTTGTCTACTGTGGTATCAAAATCGCCAAAGTATTTTCTTATTATTGTAGGATTGGGGAATTTAGTATAAGTGTATCACCCTTGCAGCGTAAGATTAACAGCGACATCAACGGTTTAGGCCCAGTACCTTAATTTGATTTTGAATTGCGCTCTTATTATTATTTGTTATCCAATACTATAAAATATTAATCGAGTACATTAAAGAGAATCGAGTACATTAAAAAAGCATCGAGCGAAAAGAAGCGATGCGAGGATAAGAATTCAGCGAGTCGAGCAGTAAAGAGGTTGTCCAGTGCGTTCCGAAAAGAAGTCGGTTTTGTGAAATTAAATAAGTTAAATCAAGAAACATTCATTCATTTAAGTTTTTGAAAAACATTCTGTTACTTTCCCAAATAAACTGAAATTTGTACTATCCCACAAATTTAATGGGGGCTCGTCCGGGATTAAGTTCAGAAAAGTGAATGTACCCTGTATGCGCTAACATACAATAAACTTGGTTTAAAGTGAGCCGCGAAATATTCTACAGACCGAAGGAAAAATCGCAAAGTTAAGGTGAAAAAACTGCCTAGAATTTTCTCAACGCTTTCTGGAAAATTCTTGCGAAATTTTCACGTGTGTGATTAACGACAAGTCGCACTCGTCGGAAAATTGGCGGAGATTGCAGCTTTACGTGTATTAGTGGACGCTATTAGCAACAATCAAAAAGTAAAGCGACACCAACAAAAATTTCAACCAGACGAGTAGTTTGATTTTGGCGTGCATCAGAATTGCTAAGGCAATGCAATTTTTTACTGAGTGCTAAATCAAGGAGAAGGCGAACTAACCGTGCATTTGCGAGATGGCAGTTACACTCATTATTACGAAGTAACCACGACGAACGTTAAAGTGAGGAGACGCAAGAACGCACTCGAGACGAGAAAAGTGCCGCCAGCAGAGAGAAGCGGCTAGTAGAGGTGCTACCAGAGGAATTAGGCCAGTAGAGGTGCTCTTGGGCCAGTCAGAGGGCTATCAGAGATGCGCTACCAGAGAAGCGCTGCCAGTCGAAATTTAGCAACTTGCAACTCCTGCTAAGAGACGGACTACACGAGAAGCATTGCCGAGTGAGCTTCACCAGAAGAAGTCCTGCAGTCCTATACGAGAAGGGCTACCAGAGAAGACCAACTAGACGAAGTTCATTCTGCTACGAGAAGCTGCTTCCAAAGAGGCGGATCGAATCGGGTCTAACAGAGAGACTCCACCAGAAGCGGTCCTGCCAGGAGAGATCGCACCAAACCAGAGAAGCATTGCCGGAGAAGAGCTGGAAGAAGATCTGCAAGGCGACGTGATTCCACGAGCTGTGCCGACGAGGGCGCAGAGAAGCCAAGGTGCTACCAAGACGTAGTGCCAACTTGCTAGAGTGAAACAGCTGACGAAGTCCACAGCGCTACCCAGTGCTGCAACGAAAACTTGAGTACATTCTTTCCATTCATTTAAATTTTTATACATTTCGCCAAAAATTTGTTTATGTAAATTGTTTTTGTAGAGAATAAGTATAAACCTGTGAACGACATCTTATCGTAACCATGGACGCTAGAACTATTTTATCGCTGACAGTACCTTTACTAAAAGAAAAGCTAACTGAGTTGGGCTTGAGTACAGATGGTAGGAAGAGCATATTGCAAGATAGACTTTTAGATCATTTCCAGGTGTCAGATGCTGTTGATGTTGATCAGGAAGATAATGCAAGCGAGGTTAGTTCACAGAGTGCTGAATTCCAAGATGCTATCAACCCCACGAGTTATAGGTTTACCTTGCGAGACGTTCAGGATAGCATTTCAAGTTTTTCGGGATCAGATCAGCAGGACATTAACCATTGGTTAATCGAATTTGAGGATGTAGCTATAACAGTTGGGTGGGATAATTTACAAAAGTACATCTACGCAAAACAACTTTTAAGCGGAGCAGCTAAGCTTTTTATTAGAAGTTTGACAGGAGTGCGTGGTTGGAATATCCTAAAGTCTGAGCTACAGAAGGAGTTTGGAAAGCAGTTGTGTTCAGCCGATGTTCACAAAATGTTAAGGCAAAGAGAGAAGAAAGCAACAGAGACATGCTTGGAGTATTTGTACAGTCTGATGGAACTGAGCAAGCCTATTAAGCTAGAGGAAGAGAGTTTGGTATCTTACTTTATCGAAGGAGTCCCTGACAGCAAATCAAACAAAGCTGGCTTGTATAGAGCCAAAACGGTAAAAGACTTAAAGGTTGAGATTGAAATCTATGAGAAAGTTAGAGGCCACGCTATACATAAGGAAGAAAAAAAAGTATATCAGCACAATAATCAAAAGCAAGCAAAGAAAGTTCAGAACAGTTCGTCAAAAAAGTGCTACAAGTGTGGAAAGGAGGGTCATTTTGCAAAAGAATGCGTAGATGAAGTAATTTGCTACAAATGCCACAAAACTGGGCACATTTCCAAACAGTGCGGTGAAACTCAGCAGTCATCTTCAGGCAAAACGGAAGCAACGAATGTCCTTGAGGATGTATCCCCAAAAGCAGGTCTTATTTACAAAAGCTTCAGCGCTCAGAATATATCTTTTACAGCCATGGTAGATTCTGGCAGCGATCTGAGCCTCATGAGAGATGATGTGTTCAGAAAATTCGAAGGTTTTAAGCTTAAGAAAGAGATCAAACATCTCAAAGGCATTGGGAAAGGTGTATTGATTACCATAGGAAGTTTTGACCTAGATGTTTTCGTTGACAATATCAGCTTTACAATAACCTTCCACGTAGTCAAACGGGATGAGTTAGAGTATACAGCTATCATTGGAAACAATATCCTTCAGAAAGTCGACATTTTGTTCAGCACAAATGGAATTCGCTTCATTGCAAAAACTACCGAAGTTGTATTTGCTGAAACTTTCAAGGCGATGTGCGTCACAGAGATGATTGAGGAGCAAAGCGTAGTTGACAGAATCGATTTGAGTCATTTGGATAATCTCAAAAAATCTGAAGTAGAAAAGCTTATCACAGGATACGAACCGAAACAGACAATAAGGTCTCCAGTCGAGATGAAAATAATATTGGAAGATGATGTACCAATATTTCAACATCCGAGGCGAACATCCTACGAGAATAGGGTTCTAATCGAAAAACAAGTTCAGGAATGGCTAGATTCAGGGATCGTTATTCCAAGTTGCTCAGAGTACGCATCACCTGTGGTGCTAGTGTCAAAGAAAGATGGATCGAAACGTTTCTGTTGCGATTATAGGAGACTCAATCTGAAGATCAAAAGGGACAACTTTCCGATGACGTTAATCGATGACGTGCTAGATCGTTTGCAGGGTTCCAAAGTTTTTACCACCCTAGATTTAGCCAACGGATTTTTTCACGTGCCAATCGAAGTGGAGTCTAGAAAGTTTACTTCCTTCGTAACACATAACGGACAATATGAGTTCACGCACGTCCCATTTGGTATAAGCAACACCCCCGCAGTATTTTGCCGCTATGTAGGTGCTGTGCTAAGAGATCTCATGCAGTCCAACAAAATCGTCGTCTACATGGACGACATCATCATACCAACAGCAGATGAGAAATCAGGACTATCAGTTTTGAAGGAAGTCTTAGAAGTCGCATCTAAGGCAGGGTTGCGCATCAAGTGGGAGAAAGCTCAGTTTTTAAAGCGAAAAATCACATTTCTTGGATACCTAATCGAAAACGCAACGATTGCTCCAACAGAGGACAAAGTCAAGGCAGTTGTTAACTACCCAGCACCGCAAAGCAGAAAGGCACTTGAGCGATTTTTGGGGTTAACATCATATTTGCGTCGATTCATGAAAGGCTATGCTCTAGAAGCAAAACCCTTAACTGATCTACTTCGCAAGACCGACAAGTCGCGTGACGGGAAACATATTCAGCTTGACGATCAGTGCTTAGTTAGCTTTGAAAATCTGAAGAGTCTTTTAGCCACTGCCCCAGTTCTTAGACTGTACGATCCTTGTGCCGTAACTGAAGTTCATACGGACGCGAGTAAATTCGGATTTGGTGGAATACTCATGCAAAAGGACTCAGAAGATCAACTACTTCACCCAGTAGAATTTATGAGCAGAAAGACTACTCAGTGCGAGGAAAAATATAGCGCGTACGAGCTTGAAGTACTAGCTGTTATTAACGCTGTTAAGAAGTGGCGCATTTACCTGTTGGGAATCAATTTTACAATTGTCACCGACTGCGTAGCATTTGCGATGACCATGAAAAAAGACGATGTCCCACCAAGAGTCGCCAGATGGGCTATGTACTTACAAGAGCTTAAGTTTTCCGTACAGCACAGAGCGGGAAGTCAGATGAAACACGTCGATGCGCTCAGCCGCCTAACTTGCTTTCTTATCGAAGATTCGACAAAATATCGTTTAAGAGAAGCACAGAACAAAGACGAGTGGATAAAAGCCGTAAAAACAGTTCTAGATAGCGCAGAGAGTTACGAGGATTTTTTCGTTAAAAACAACATTCTCTATAAAGATGTTACAAAAGAGCTGCTAGTCGTTCCAGAATCCATGCATGGAGAAATAATTGGAATTGTACATCGCGAAGGTCACTACGGCGCTAAGAAGACTCGAGAGCTAGTGGAAAAATGTTATTATATCCAGAACATTCAAGACAAGGTAGAAAGGTTCGTCAAGAGTTGCGTAGAGTGCTTGATTATAGACTCAAAGAGAGGAAAAAAGGAAGGATTGCTGACGCTAATTGACAAAGTCCAAGAACCTCTGGGTACTTACCATATTGATCATGTCGGTCCGCTTACCGAAACCAAAAAGAAGTACAACCACATTTTAGCCGTGGTAGACGGATTTTCCAAATTCGTTTGGTTATATCCAACGCGATCAACAGGCACTGACGAGGTAGTGAACAGGCTGGAAAAGCAATCAGCAATTTTTGGAAACCCTCGGCGCATCGTAACAGATAGAGGCACCGCATTTACGTCCAGTACCTTTAAGGACTATTGCAGTGACCAAGGAATCCAATTGTTACACATAACAACAGGCATGCCAAGAGGCAATGGACAGGTCGAAAGGATCCATAAAATTGTTATACCCATGCTAAGCAAACTTTGCCAGAACAACCAAGCGAACTGGTACTGTCACGTGGATAAAATCCAACAAATTCTTAATGACACACCTCCCAGAACGACGAAATACTCTCCCTTCAAAATCCTTACTTGATTAAATATGCGCAAGAAGGACGATGACATTAGAAAGCTCTTCGATGACATCGAAATCGATGAACTAAATGATGAAAGAGATGAAATAAGAAGAACAGCTCAGGAAAATATTGAGAAGGTACAACAGGAGAATAGGAAAACGTTTAATGAAAAAAGAAAGATTGAAACAGATTACAACTTAGGTGATCTCGTAGGTATAAAACGCACTCAATATGGAGTAGGCATGAAGCTTAGACCAAAGTTTTTCGGACCCTATAAGGTCACAAAGAAGATGAAACATGGGCGCTACGAAGTACAAAAAGTAGGAAACCATGAGGGGCCGAACTTAACAACTACAGCAGCCGAGTTTATGAAGAAATGGAGTTTATTCAGGGGCGAATAAAATTGTAGGATGGCCGAATGTAGGATTGGGGAATTTAGTATAAGTGTATCACCCTTGCAGCGTAAGATTAACAGCGACATCAACGGTTTAGGCCCAGTACCTTAATTTGATTTTGAATTGCGCTCTTATTATTATTTGTTATCCAATACTATAAAATATTAATCGAGTACATTAAAGAGAATCGAGTACATTAAAAAAGCATCGAGCGAAAAGAAGCGATGCGAGGATAAGAATTCAGCGAGTCGAGCAGTAAAGAGGTTGTCCAGTGCGTTCCGAAAAGAAGTCGGTTTTGTGAAATTATATAAGTTAAATCAAGAAACATTCATTCATTTAAGTTTTTGAAAAACATTCTGTTACTTTCCCAAATAAACTGAAATTTGTACTATCCCACAATATTTACCTTTTCGTTACCTATGTGCATAAATTACCTATAAAAGAAGTAAACGTAACTCGGTTTAAATAGTTTTAAAATTTCGTCTTTGATAAACAAAAAGTACAGGGCCAATTAACCAAATTGAAAAGGTAAAACGAGGTAGCAAGGCCAAGATCAACAGGATTTGTTTTGAAGGACCGATAAAATAAAATCCAGCCTAAAATTTTCATTCCTTTCAAAAATGTTCTTAGGCTTATAATATGAGTGTCCGTCCACTTAAGGGCAATGATATTGCTTCAATTTATTAAAATTAGAATTGGAGACAATAATTTTTTCAACTGCGAAAATATGAACATCGCATCACATTTTAGATGGGTTTGTGCGCTTCAAATTTCGTAAGTCTTAACCAAAATTATCATATTTGTTGTTGGAGAGCTATGTACGAGTATATCTTTAAGCAATTCGTTTTTATTTTTTTTTAAGAAATTAAGTTTATTTATTCCTTAAGAAAGATTAAAAAAAACACAATGGTTTTTTCAAGTTTTTGTATTTTTCTTAGTTTGCATAGGACAAAATTCTGTTCTTTTTACCGAAATTAAGGAAAAAAGTTCTGATAAACTCTTTTCTCGGTTTATAGGCTGAAAATTAGTCATTTCTTAAATTTAAAATACGCAGCTTCATTTTCAATTTTAGTTTCCGCAGGCGAAGCTGCGGGCTACACACCCTGCTAGTATAGTATATAATTATAATACCCTTGCAGGGATTATAATACACTTGCAGATGTTTGAAACGCAGTGAAGGAGACGTTTCCGACCACATAAAGTATATATATGTGGGGTTTTGGTTAAAGTTTAATAGAATATTTAATTAAAGTTTAGATAATTAGTTACAGCTTCTTGAAATAACAATGTCTAGAGGTATTTTTGAAAGGTTTTATGAATCGCAAACGTCGTTGCTCCCGTCTTGATGCGTCGTCTTCAGCTTCCTTTATTAAACTCAACGGCTCGTCTCTTGCCGCTTGATCTCGACGTTTCGTCTTTTCTCACTTCTCGTCGTTTTTCCTTCGCACTCGTCGTTTTCGCAATCCTCTTTAGGTTTTCCTTTTGCTGCTAATCTTATCGTAACTTTTAAGTTTAAATGTTTCGTTACAATTCAAATGGAACTTGTCGTTACTTCTTAAATGAAACTTGTTGTTGCTTCTTAAATGAAAAGTGTACATTTGGCCATCCTGCGTAAATATTTGCCTCGAATGCTTAGTTGCCAGAATCGTCAGAATAGTTGATATGTTGTTGTTGGTTGGCCAAGGCTTCATATACTCGGCACATCTTGATGATTTAGCAGGACCGTAGGAGTTTCCCAGCTTCTGAACGTCATACGAGTTATTGGACTTAACCTTCGTTACCTGCTATGGACCCAAAAACTTTGGTTTAAGTTTAAGGCCAGCACCGAATTGCGTTCGTTTAATGCAAACTAAGTCGCCCTGCTTGATCTTCCTTGGTGCGAATTTTTACTCCAATCATAAGTTTGAATGGTGTGGAATCGATACTTCTGGTGTACGTTGATTTTTTGGCCTGCTGCACTCTGTTGACATGTTGGTACCATTTTGTCGGGTTGTCACGCTGAGCTTGCGTTCAGTCTTTTAACTTGACCGTTGACTCTGGGTAATCCTGTGGTAGTTTTAATAGGCGTTATATTTTCCTCTTCGCAGTATTTCAGGAAATGATATAAGAGGGGTTGCCAAAAATCGCGGTTTGCTGTCGTAACTTAACCCTCTACCGCATACAAAGCCATATATGGCTTCTCACTTTCAATAATTTTTTTTTGCAATAAAACGGTACATATACTAAACCGTTTATTACCACTTATTCTCTTTCAACTATTTTCGGTTAGATGTCTATACTCAGAACTTCTTTGTGTTGCCTTATCTCAAGTTTCAATCAGTTTTGTGCCCGCGTCTCAAGCAGACGAACGAAAGTGAATTGTGGTGAAATTAAAATTAAAACAAGAGAGAACGCTATAGTCGGGTGCCCCGACTATCAGATACCCGTTACTCAGCTAAGGGAGTGCGAGGGAGATAGATATATAAAATCTTTGATCAGGCATAACTTTTTAACGAATGGTCCGATTTGAAAAATTTCTTCTACATTTCGATAGGTATTGATAGTCACAATAAAACTGCATTTTTAGTTTTCCAAAATCTTTAATGGTGTGGGCGCCAGACACCTTTCAAAAAATGGTGTAGGGCGATTGAGGGCGTTAGAGGGGGCGTGGCACCATTTTGAAATAAACTTGCGCTGCGTAGGAACTCCAAGAATATGCATGCAAAATGCCAATCCTCTAGCTTTTATAGTTTCCGAGATCTCAGCGTTCATGCGGACGGACAGACGGACAGACGGACATGGCTAGTTCGACTCGGCTAGTGATCCTGATCAAGAATATATATTCTTTATAGGGTCGGAAAAGCTTCCTTCTCCCTGTTACATACTTTTGCACGAATACAATATACCCTTTTACTCTACGAGTAACGGGTATAATTACTACACTAAAAATCAGTTTTATCACTGAAAAGTATTTTTTTCTAAGAGAATATAAAGATTTCGTTCATAAAAAATAGAATTTGACTATAGGTGAGCATCACATTTACTGAACATATTTTATTCAAACCCAGAGATCTACCGAAACCAAATCGTGGAATATATCAGAAATCCTCAGCCTTTTATAAGGTTTTCTTTTACCAGTGGGTTCCTATTGATTTAAGGAAGTAAGTTTTACTATTATTTCGTGGAAAAACTCCACTTATAAAGTAATGCGTTTTATAGGAAAATTCTTGGAAGTCGAGTTTACTCCTTCACGTAGCTGATGGCCCGGGGAAATTTTCCTCCCAGATTTTCGTCCGCATCGTGGAAAATTGAAGTCGAGTTTACTCCTTCGCGTGGCTTACGGCCCAGGAAAATTTCTGCCCAGATTTTCATCTGCATCGTGGGTAATTGAAGTCGAGTTTACTCCTTCTATTGGTTCCCGTTTTTCTGGGAAAACTGTATACCACCAACGCCACCAACGTGATCGTCAGGATTTTCATCAGCTCTCCACATTTGCCATAAAAAAACAAACAAAAATCTAATCAAGAAAGTGAACATAAAACTGTGAAAATTTCAACCAGCGTTGCCACCTGGCATCCACGCTGAAAATTCTTGTGAATTCTGGTCCAAACAATACTGTATAAATCTATGCACGTCCGTGCCAACCACATAGTGCACCCGGTGTCTCACATACATACATAGTGCAGCCCTCTGCTGAAAGTGCACAAGTGGGCAGGCCCAAGCCTGCAACACCCACTTTGTGATCCAGTCCAGTTTTACCAACACTATTTAAATTCAAATCAGTTAAATTCTTATTAACTAAATTCCTATTCTTAATTTAAATTAAATTTCTTTATCGCTAAATTAATTAAAACATAAATATTTAATAAGCAATCAACGTAAATTACTCCAATCCTAGTGTAATCAAATAATTCGATAAGCAGTAAGCAAATCTCGTCATGAAAGCAAGTGTTTAAGCCCTTGGAAGTGTCTTCCCTAATTAATCTTTACATACAGTCATTAAATTTATAAAGAAAATTACAGCCAATAATGCAACATATTGAAAGCGCTTTCAACGTTGGATATTTTGGGTAAGTGATCGGCTCCGGTCGTAATGCTACACATTTTGATTGACTGTTTACTATAATTTTTCAATGATTTTGATATTATAAAACAAATTCCCCTATGACTAAAATACTTGGTCTGTAAATTCAATTACATTTAATATTTTTAGAAATCAATTTTTAATTTATAAAAAAAAAAAATTTCTTGCTTTGATTTAAATATACTCATTCAATATGAGCTTAGTATAAACTTTATTTGATACTTAACTTTGTAACTTTAATGATGCGGCTGTGGTGATCATGGTAGGGTGGGCAATATCAGCGGCAAACAACATCTTCGCTGCTGACACCGACACACACACATCAGCTGCTGCCATTCCATCTAGGCAGCACCCTTCTTTTCAGGTATTCCCTTCCTCTTTACCCCAATCTTAGTTCTGTCCCCCTACAATTAACCTCAAAGTCAGTTCGCACGCGAATTTAAATAGGATGTTTTATATACATATGCGAGCAAGTAGCACTGTGGATCAAATTGGAAACTCACTCCCTTTACCGAAACAAGAGCCGGAACCAGCGCGTGCCCCACTTGAAGCTACACCCACCATCTATCTATGCTGTTAGAATCATTCGTGATATGCTACAGGTGCCACGCCCCCTCTAACCGCCCCATCATTTTTTGAAAGGTGTCTGGCGCCCACACCTTTTAAAGATTTTGAAACAGTAAAAATGCAGTTTTATTGTGATTATCAAAACAAAACAAAATTTTTTAAATCGGACCATTCGTTAAAAAGTTATGCCCGATCCAAGTTTTATATATCCCTCGCACTCCCTTTAGCTGAGTAACGGGTATCTGGTAGTCGGGCACCCGACTATAGCGTTCTCTCTTCCTCCTCTAAATTCTTTTATTCGGGCTACCTGTAGTTTCAGTAGGTTCCACATATTTCTCTCTCTTCCAAAGATTCATAGTATATATATTAGAGCCCTGCATGAGTCCACTTGAATTGACAAACAAGTCAGTTTTTATACCCGTTACTCGTAGAGTAAAAGGGTATATTGTATTCGTGCAAAAGTATGTAACAGGGAGAAGGAAGCTTTTCCGACCCTATAAAGTATATATATTCTTGATCAGGATCACTAGCCGAGTCGAACTAGCCATGTCCGTCTGTCCGTCTGTCTGTCCGTCTGTATGAACGCTGAGATCTCGGAAACTATAAAAGCTAGAGGATTGGCATTTTGCATGCATATTCTTGGAGTTCCTACGCAGCGCAAGTTTATTTCAAAATGGTGCCACGCCCCCTCTAACGCCCTCAATCGCCCTACACCATTTTTTGAAAGGTGTCTGGCGCCCACACCATTAAAGATTTTGGAAAACTAAAAATGCAGTTTTATTGTGACTATCAATACCTATCGAAATGTAGAAGAAATTTTTCAAATCGGACCATTCGTTAAAAAGTTATGCCCGATCAAAGATTTTATATATCTATCTCCCTCGCACTCCCTTAGCTGAGTAACGGGTATCTGATAGTCGGGGCACCCGACTATAGCGTTCTCTCTTGTTTAAAATAGAGTGTTATAAGTTCAAGTCCACTCACTTACAAGTTAGATTCAAGTGAGTGGTTCTGGGTCACTTGGTTCACTTGATCACTCGTAAGGATAAACAATTGATACAAGTCAGAGTGAGAGTAAGTGAAAGTGATAGAATTATTAAGCAAAGCGAACCCCCAATAGTTCTATAAAAAACTTTGAACCAATTACGTAGAAAGTAAATTAACCTTGAACATGCAAAGAAATCGCGGTTCATAAAAGACATTTGGGCTCCACTTTAGATGCCCCTTAAAAACTCGCGGTTCACCGAAGGACTGTTTGTATCTAAGCGCAGAAATCCCTGAGGAGAAATTTATCTTTAGCCGCTCCTTAAGAACTCGCGTTCCACCACATTTTTGTTCCTACAAACATATATATCCTTTATTAAAAAAAACTCACATGCGTGTTTATGTCCCGCTCAAGAATTCGCGGTCCACGAAAGAACCCTTTACCCCTAACATCCTACCGAAGTCCAAATTCTTACAATGACAAAAGCTTTTAATAATTTGTTTATTTACTGGGCAAGCATCAGATTGTCTGATAGGTGCAATCTTTTTATACCCGTTACTCGTAGAGTCATGCTGTCGCACTTTAAGTGTGACCGCGCAAGGGGAAAAAATGAAAATACCACAGTCACAGCAGATTTAAAATGCGCGGTTGAAAAATCGATTATATCAAAAATCGATTCTTTTGCATCATTTATTTTTTAGCTAAACGTTAAGATTTTAAAAAGATTTTCCTTTATGCAAAATCATGCTGAATGAGCAAGTGTACGTGTGTGTGCCCATTTCAGCTGACTAAGGAAGTGAGATTTGCTTAGATTCAAATTCATGATAACACTGATATCCTTTTGCTAAAAGAACATTTCATTTACATTTCCCCAACAGATTTAAAACATTTTCTTACAGATTTTTGTGTTTTAAAATTCAAATCGCATTGAAAATATTAATAGAACACTTAATATTTAAATCAATTGATTCTCTTGCTCTTCCTTACACGTGCCCCAAATTGTTTAAGCAAATGAAAATGTTTAAACAATTTGATTCACGGCATCCCCTTCCACCTGCCTTCCTGTCGTTATTAATATAATTCTAATTAAGGTGAAAAATGAATGATAACTGAAATTGATTTTTTTACATTGCTTCGCATACATATTTGTTTCCTTTATAAGAGTTGTCTACTGTGGTATCAAAATCGCCAAAGTATTTTCTTATTATTTACCTTTTCGTTACCTATGTGCATAAATTACCTATAAAAGAAGTAAACGTAACTCGGTTTAAATAGTTTTAAAATTTCGTCTTTGATAAACAAAAAGTACAGGGACAATTAACCAAATTGAAAAGGTAAAACGAGGTAGCAAGGCCAAGATCAACAGGATTTGTTTTGAAGGACCGATAAAATAAAATCCAGCCTAAAATTTTCATTCCTTTCAAAAATGTTCTTAGGCTTATAATATGAGTGTCCGTCCACTTAAGGGCAATGATATTGCTTCAATTTATTAAAATTAGAATTGGAGACAATAATTTTTTCAACTGCGAAAATATGAACATCGCATCACATTTTAGATGGGTTTGTGCGCTTCAAATTTCGTAAGTCTTAACCAAAATTATCATATTTGTTGTTGGAGAGCTATGTACGAGTATATCTCTAAGCAATTCGTTTTTATTTTTTTTAAAGAAATTAAGTTTATTTATTCCTTAAGAAAGATTAAAAAAAACACATAATGGTTTTTTCAAGTTTTTGTATTTTTCTTAGTTTGCATAGGACAAAATTCTGTTCTTTTTACCGAAATTAAGGAAAAAAGTTCTGATAAACTCTTTTCTCGGTTTATAGGCTGAAAATTAGTCATTTCTTAAATTTAAAATACGCAGCTTCATTTTCAATTTTAGTTTCCGCAGGCGAAGCTGCGGGCTACACACCCTGCTA
This sequence comes from Drosophila pseudotakahashii, assembly GCA_035046095.1. Taxonomy (NCBI): domain Eukaryota; kingdom Metazoa; phylum Arthropoda; class Insecta; order Diptera; family Drosophilidae; genus Drosophila; species Drosophila pseudotakahashii. The sequence goes on from JAWNOE010000073.1 coordinate 64,829, forward strand.
GTATAGTATATAATTATAATACCCTTGCAGGGATTATAATACACTTGCAGATGTTTGAAACGCAGTGAAGGAGACGTTTCCGACCACATAAAGTATATATATGTGGGGTTTTGGTTAAAGTTTAATAGAATATTTAATTAAAGTTTAGATAATTAGTTACAGCTTCTTGAAATAACAATGTCTAGAGGTATTTTTGAAAGGTTTTATGAATCGCAAACGTCGTTGCTCCCGTCTTGATGCGTCGTCTTCAGCTTCCTTTATTAAACTCAACGGCTCGTCTCTTGCCGCTTGATCTCGACGTTTCGTCTTTTCTCACTTCTCGTCGTTTTTCCTTCGCACTCGTCGTTTTCGCAATCCTCTTTAGGTTTTCCTTTTGCTGCTAATCTTATCGTAACTTTTAAGTTTAAATGTTTCGTTACAATTCAAATGGAACTTGTCGTTACTTCTTAAATGAAACTTGTTGTTGCTTCTTAAATGAAAAGTGTACATTTGGCCATCCTGCGTAAATATTTGCCTCGAATGCTTAGTTGCCAGAATCGTCAGAATAGTTGATATGTTGTTGTTGGTTGGCCAAGGCTTCATATACTCGGCACATCTTGATGATTTAGCAGGACCGTAGGAGTTTCCCAGCTTCTGAACGTCATACGAGTTATTGGACTTAACCTTCGTTACCTGCTATGGACCCAAAAACTTTGGTTTAAGTTTAAGGCCAGCACCGAATTGCGTTCGTTTAATGCAAACTAAGTCGCCCTGCTTGATCTTCCTTGGTGCGAATTTTTACTCCAATCATAAGTTCGAATGGTGTGGAATCGATACTTCTGGTGTACGTTGATTTTTTGGCCTGCTGCACTCTGTTGACATGTTGGTACCATTTTGTCGGGTTGTCACGCTGAGCTTGCGTTCAGTCTTTTAACTTGACCGTTGACTCTGGGTAATCCTGTGGTAGTTTTAATAGGCGTTATATTTTCCTCTTCGCAGTATTTCAGGAAATGATATAAGAGGGGCTGCCAAAAATCGCGGTTTGCTGTCGTAACTTAACCCTCTACCGCATACAAAGCCATATATGGCTTCTCACTTTCAATAATTTTTTTTTGCAATAAAACGGTACATATACTAAACCGTTTATTACCACTTATTCTCTTTCAACTATTTTCGGTTAGATGTCTATACTCAGAACTTCTTTGTGTTGCCTTATCTCAAGTTTCAATCAGTTTTGTGCCCGCGTCTCAAGCAGACGAACGAAAGTGAATTGTGGTGAAATTAAAATTAAAACAAGAGAGAACGCTATAGTCGGGTGCCCCGACTATCAGATACCCGTTACTCAGCTAAGGGAGTGCGAGGGAGATAGATATATAAAATCTTTGATCAGGCATAACTTTTTAACGAATGGTCCGATTTGAAAAATTTCTTCTACATTTCGATAGGTATTGATAGTCACAATAAAACTGCATTTTTAGTTTTCCAAAATCTTTAATGGTGTGGGCGCCAGACACCTTTCAAAAAATGGTGTAGGGCGATTGAGGGCGTTAGAGGGGGCGTGGCACCATTTTGAAATAAACTTGCGCTGCGTAGGAACTCCAAGAATATGCATGCAAAATGCCAATCCTCTAGCTTTTATAGTTTCCGAGATCTCAGCGTTCATGCGGACGGACAGACGGACAGACGGACATGGCTAGTTCGACTCGGCTAGTGATCCTGATCAAGAATATATATACTTTATAGGGTCGGAAAAGCTTCCTTCTCCCTGTTACATACTTTTGCACGAATACAATATACCCTTTTACTCTACGAGTAACGGGTATAATTACTACACTAAAAATCAGTTTTATCACTGAAAAGTATTTTTTTCTAAGAGAATATAAAGATTTCGTTCATAAAAAATAGAATTTGACTATAGGTGATCATCACATTTACTATTCTATGCAAAAAACTGTGGACGCCATATATGGCTCTATATGCAGTAACGATTCAGTAAAAAAGACAAAAAGTATCTAGAAATCAACTCTCCTAAGGCAGTTGATGTTTACAATAAATATATTGGTGGCGTTGACTTACTGGATTCTTTACTCAAGAAAAGATGGTATAAGAAAATGGTATAAGAAAATATTTTTTCACATGATTGAAATGTGCGTAGTGATTTCATGGATTCTATGGCGTCGTAAGTCAGCTCAATATATGCCAGTCTTCGATTTCAAGCTTTTAATAGCTGAGCACCTGTGTAAGGCAGGAAAAGGAAAGAAGCGCGGACGACCTGCGATGACTCCAACTTCATCCCCGTGAACAAGTAGGGAAGGTACTCCTACTACCAGCAAAAGACGAAAGCACCAGGAAATTCCATTGAACTCTGTTCGGGAGGACCATATTGGGCATTTTCCCACCTGGAAAAAGCAAAGGCAACAAAAACGATTGTTCTTTCCGCTCATACACCTTTTGTGAGAAATGCAATGTATTTCAATGCTACAACGACAAAAGAAACTGTTTCACCAACTTTCACATGCAGTAATGTATACATGCATACAGTGCCATATATGGAAAACTATGGAATCAGCTGAATGCATACAAAGCCATATATGGCCCCATTTCCCCCACCCCAAACTATACCCCCCACCAAAAAAAAAGTCCAAATATATTTTATTTTGGCCTAAATAAACACATAATTACATTCAAAAAATGTTATCCTTTATTATTTTTATGCTCATGCAGTAGAGGGTTAACGACGACATCATTTGTTGAGGTTGACTTCATTGGATATAGCCAACAGAATTTTGTGAATGAATCAATAACGGCAAAAATATGTTTATAGTCTTTACTAGTTGAATCAAGAGGTCGAAGAAAGTCGACATGAAATGTGTGCAGCGGAGCTTTGTCCTTGCTTAACGGGTGCAGGAATCGTTCTTCTTTTTCTCGTTTGCGATTTTTGAGAATGCACGGGATGCAACAGTTAATGTACTTCTCAATCTTCGATTCGATGTTAGGAATAAAATAGTCTTTGCAAATAAGATCTTTGGTTTTCTTAATTGCAAAATGACCTCTGTCATGAACACGGCTTATTATTTGGCGCTGCATGTCCTTTGGGACAACGATGAATTCGATGTCATTGACAAGCTTGAAGATAATTCCAGACCTGATGAAGTAATTATCGTGCCATATTGCACCGTTGTCGATTATTTGTTCTACGGCATTTATATGTACGTTCTGGCCTTGTGCTGCTTTAATGGAAAGCGTGATGCTGTCTTCTGTTATGGTCATAACTGGATGTCGACTTAGCGCATCCACGTGCCTCATTTGGACACCTAGACGGTGAAAAACAGTGCATTTGTACTCAGCAAGTGCCATTACCCAACGACTTATCCTTTTATTCAAGTCCTTCTTTTGCATAGTTTTGTTAAATGCATCGCAGTCTGTACAAATTTTGAAGAACCTGCCCAAGAGATAGACTCGGAACTTAGAGACAGCTTCCACAACGGCAAGGACTTCCAGTTCAAAGCTCGGATACTCCCTTTGAGCCGGTGTCGTCTTCCTGCTGGGGAGCAGATGGCCATCTTCCTGAGATTTCTGCATCAGGACTGCGCCAAATCTATCCTGAGAGGCGTCCGTGTGAACTTCTGTTTCATAATCCTGGTAATAGATACTCAGAACAGGACTCTCTGTCAACATTCTCTTCAGAGTATCAATCGCGGCTTGCTCGTTCGTTCCTATTTTGATTTTTGTATCCTTCCTTGTCATGTCTGTGAGTGGTGTCGCAATTTTGGCATAATTGGGTATAAACATTCGAAAGTACCCAGACAGACCTAAAAAGCTTTGAAGTTGCTTCAGTGTTTGAGGATTGGGAAACTTCAAACCTCAATAATGTGACCTAGAAATTTAATGCGCGTCTGAAGAAAAGCACATTTTTTCATATTTAACTCCAGGCCATTTTTTCGCATGTTTTGATGACTTCTTTAAGGTTCAGCAATGCCTGAAAAATGGCATTGATATGGCGCTGAAAAACTCCGGAAGAGCTCGACATTCCAAAAGGGACCTTCCTGAACTTATATTGGCCGCTCTGCGTCACAAAAGAAGTGTACTTGCGACTCGACTCAGCAACTGCCACGTGAAAGAATCCATTTTTCAGGTCTATGGTGCTGAATATGCTTGCGTTCTGGAGTCGATCTAATTGTTCGTCTATGAGAGGTAATGGAAAGTGGTCCTTAATAATTAACTTATTTATGCGACACAAAGTCGGGGAGAATCATCACTCTTTTTGACAAGAACAACAGGACTCGTAAACTCCGAATTAGATTCCTCCATAATCTCGGCTTTCAGCCACTCGTCGATTTGCTCTTTAACCACGCGCGATTCAGCAAACGGTAATTGTCGCGGTCGCGAGAATATTGGGCTTTCGTGAGCGAGAACTATCCGCATCTCTACGCCAGTTGTCTTTAGTTTCTTTGGCTCGTAGCTTGATATAAGTTCCCGAACTTCAGTTTGTGCACCCACACTGACCGCGTTGTTTATATTTAGTTCAGTTTCGGAAACCACATCGATTTTTAATAAGTTAATTTCCGAATCTTCGTTGTTGGAATGCACTTTTCGAACACTTAAGCCGTTGCGACCGAATAAAATGTCTGCGTGCAAGCATAGCTCTTCTCCGATTATTAATTTTATATCTACACAGTTATTTGGCACCACGTAAAAGTAGAGAAAATATGCATTTTCGTCGATTTCAACTGAACGCATGAATTGACCGATCGGGCGAAGTTTGCTGTCACTATTACCGAAACCGATTATAAAAATGGCACAGCTTTCGAGTTTTGGCTTGTTCATCTCGATATACAAGGCACTTTTTGCCATCGTATGCCACTTCTTTGCTAGTGATGTCGTTCTTTGGTTGGACACGATTCATGTTGGATTTATTTTCATCTGGCTTGTCTTTTTTCGCTCAGTTTTTCGAAATATGGCCGAACTCGTTGTATTGGAAGCACTTAGGGCCTTTTTTTTGTTGTTGCAGTCGTTTAAACCGCGTTCGTTGCAGACAAAAAGTTTGGCTATTCCTTTTAGCGATTTTTTCGCAATCACTAATTTTTGCAAGTCGCTACAGCACATTAGAGATGCCGTATCGTCGAATTCGCGCAACCAAGTCTCCACAGGTATAACATCGGTACCATCGAAAACACGAACCGACTCTTCAACATCGCGAAAACTCAAAGCATAGAGTGGAGAGTTTTTGCTCTCTTTCTTCTCAGAACCACGAGCTACGCCATTTGCCTGGCTTTCGCACTCGTTCCTAGAATTGGCGGCTATTTTCGTATTCTGTTGCGCACTCGTTTCGTTTTGCATTATGCTTTGGCCACTATTGAAAACTTGAGAGTTACAAAGGTTATTTCTTTCAGGATCTTCTTCGTCTACTGAGTCCTCGTCATTCTCTTCACCAGTTTCTTCGTCACCGGTGGCATCTAGCAGGCTTTCACTTTGCTGGTTATTAAAAATGTGTGAGAAAATATCATCCACTTCATTTTTTCATTTTTATTTTCAGAACACCACAAACGCTCACAAAATCACGGTCACTTATGTTTTCGATAATATAAGCTATTTTGCGTCTGTACTCATCACTTTCTTTGCTAATGCAAAAACCACTAAGTTCACGAAGCCTCTTACGGTTGTTTCTGTCTCCTTCACTTTCGAACACAAACTTGTGTAATGCAACAATGCTCGATTTGCTGCTTGATTTAAGAGTTCCGGCTATAATTTCACCAAGTTGCAGCATTTTGGCACAGTGATATGTATAATGATGTAACAGCTAGAAGGAAGCATTTCCGACCCTATAAAGTATATATATTCTTGATCACCAATAGCCGAGTCCATCTCGCCATGTCCGTCGGTCCGTTTGTTGGTCTGTCCGTTTCTATGCGAACTAGTCTTTCTATTTGAAATCTATAGCGATGAAACTTTTCCAAAAGACTTCTTTCTATTGCAGGTATTATTGCATCCATGGGAATAATCTCAAAAAATATATAAAAATACATTGCAACTTTGTAGGAAGTAGGCGTTTTAATTTTTGACAATTTAGTATCAACATTTTTAATAGGCAATAATATATTTGGAATCCCAGCATCGACCGAGTGAGGACTAAACTTTAGGTACTTATTATTACTGCAAGGGTATATAAACTTCTGCTTGCCGAAGTTAATTTCCTTTCTTGTTTTTTATTGAATGAGTTCTTAATAGGCTTCCTCCAAAGCTAAACAGGCCTCCTTGGCTTACCAATGCGCATCAAAGACTTAAAAACCTAAGAAAAAATCGGGTTAGCCATTAGATTTTTCGAAATATCTGGTGGCTCGTTCAGTGTCGGAAGCAGACAAATCTTTACAGCCAAATTAAAATGTAAGCAATCGATTGTTATCTATTGCATAAACAGCTCTCTCACTCTTTTGTCGTTGTTCCTTTTTTTTAAGTTTTTCATAATTATTTTGCGGCTTTCTGGTTGTGGTTGATCTGAGAAAAAATACATTGTCTTAGTCGTTGCCCAGCAATTAAAACCAAATAAATATCTTTTATAACGATTGAGTTTACGAGTTATTATTTGAATAAATGAAGCTGCCAAAAGCTGGCAGCGGCAACATTGGTGACCCCGACGAGTTAGTGGTTCTGGAGTTCGTTCAAAAATTTAAATTGCAAATAATTTTGAAGTCCAATCTTTAAGTGTTGTGCAAAAAAGATAATAACAGCCAGTGGATTTGACAATAATTGGATCAACTTTGTTCATAAAATGGAGACTCCGTTATTTTATACGTCTTCTTTAACGCTGTTTTAAAACGGTTCAACTGCGAACACATACATACATGCATACATACGAACAAACTTCAATGCGTTTGTTGGCGCTTGCACATAAAGTCTTCTAAAGAAGTATTCGTTCAGATAACTTTAAATTCCCTTTTTACCCGAATTTTATTTAACAATTACAAAAAAACAATTGAGAATGATATAGTCGGGTGCTCCGACTATCAGATATACGAATGTATAAAAAATAATATTGTAATTGGAAGGGAGATATTGACTTAAGGGTTTTTAATGGAAGTTTCCTACGATAATTTTAAGATTGTTCAAACTAAGCTGTGAACGTTTGTGAAACCGTCAAACATACTGATTTTGATAGCATTGAAACTGAAATGGATGGAAATGAAAAATAAATTTTAATATAATTACTAAAGCAACACTCAAAATCTTTTATCGAAGGCACTCCGCAATCGCGTGTGAGTACTGGGGAAATGCATATTCGTTTGATTGAATCGACTAAGACTGTAAAAAGGCGACCATACAGATTTAATCCAAGCGAAAGGGAGTTAGTACGTGCTAAAATTAAAGAATTAATCGAGTATAAAGTTATCAGACCTAGTAAACGGTTCAGCAAGACTTTGTGTTGATTATAGGGAATTGAATAGAAATACAGTAGCTGATAGGTTTCCATTACCGTTAATAGCAGATCAAATAGCTAGACTTAGGGGAGCTAAATATTTCACTTCTCTTGACATGGCTAGCGGGTATTATCAGATTTCAATGCACCCTGAATCTATTGAGTATACTGCTTTTGTTACTCCTGATGGGCAGTACGAATTTCTATCGATGCCCTTTGGATTAAAGAACGCACCCTCAGTGTTTCAAAGAGCTGTGTTGAAGGCACTTGGCAGTCTTGCTTATTCGTTTGTAATCGTTTATATGGACGATATATTAATTGTTTCAGAGACAAGGGAAGAAGCGTTTGAGCGGTTGCAACTTGTATTAGACGTTCTAGTAAAGGCTGGATTCACATTTAATATTTCAAAGTGCTTTTTCTTGGGGCCTACAGTTCGCTACCTTGGCTATGAGATAAAAGCGGGGAAGATACGTCCAAATTTAAACAAAAAAGAATCGCTAGTGGCGTTGCCTCCACCTAAGTCAGTTGCTACTCTAAGACAGTTTATTGGGTTAGATTCATTTTTTCGTCAATTCATTCCGGGGTTTTCACAATTGATGAGGCCTTTATATTTTCTCACATCTGAAAAGAATAGTTTTGTTTGGCAAACACAGCATGAAGAAGTTCGCAGTAAAGTCATCAGTGTATTAACAAACAAGCCTGTTTTGATTATTTTTGATCCCCAGTTTCCGATAGAACTGCATACCGACGCCAGCTCTATCGGGTATGGTGCTATCCTTTTGCACCGTATAAACTCTAAGCCTCATGTGGTTGAATACTATAGTAGAGCAACTAGCTCCTGTGAGTCCAGGTATACATCTTATGAATTGGAAACGTTGGCTGTCGTGAATGCTGTAAAACATTTTCGTCACTATCTACATGGGAGAAAATTCGTAATTTTTACTGACTGTAATTCAATCAAATCTTCTCGAAACAAAGTCGAACTATCACCTAGGGTTTATCGTTGGTGGGAGTTTCTACAAGCGTTTGAATTCGAAATTGAATACAGAGAAGGTAAACGCATGGCACACGTAGACTTTCTTTCTAGGAATCCGGTGTATCAAAAGAGTAAGTCAGTACCAAGTAAAACAGAAGAGAAACGAATTGACTTAACAGAAATATCGGAAAACTGGATTTTGGTGGAACAACAAAAGGATTCAGAAATATCAGACATTGTATCTAAGTTGAAGAATGATGATTTACCATTGGCATTGGTTGCCACTTACGAAATTAGATCGAATGGTTTGTACAGAAAGATTCAAAGGAATTCAAGAACTCGTTGTTTACCTGTAGTCCCTCGTACGTTCCGCTGGTCAGTTATAAATCAGGTACATGAATCTATCATGCATCTAGGTTGGGAGAAAACGCTAGACAAGGTGTACGATCATTACTGGTTTTCTGGTATGGCAAAATATGTTCGAAGATTTGTGGAGAACTGCATTACATGTAGAGTTTCTATGGGGACGTCAGGAAAACCTCAAATTGAATTATATCCAATTCTAAAAATTAGCATTCCTTGGCATACCGTTCACATAGATATATCGGGAAAATTGAGCGGAAAAAGTGATCGTAAAGAATATATCATTGTACAAATTGACGCTTTTACTAAATTCGTTTATCTGTTTCACACCTTTTCTTTGGACGCTAATACTTGTATAAGCGCAATGAAATCTTCTATTGCTATTTTTGGCGTACCAACACGTTTAATTGCCGATCAGGGACGCAGCTTCACGGGCACAAAGTTTGCTCAATTTTGTTCTAACCAAAAGATACAATTACGTCTAATCGGAACAGGTGCAAGTCGAGCCAACGGTCAAGTTGAACGGGTTATGAGTACACTAAAGAATTTGTTGACGGCTGTTGAGACTAGTTCTAGATCATGGCAAGATGCACTTGGGGATGTACAGTTAGCCCCTAATTGTACAGTTAATCGTAGAACTAAGTGTAGTCCTTTAGAGCTTTTGATTGGTAAAGTTGGACGACCACTGGGGTTGATTCCTATTAGCGATACTGAAACTGAAATTGACAAGATTTAATTAAGGGAGTTGGCCGCTAAGAACATGGAAGAGGTTGCTACATATGAGAAGACAAAATTTGATAAAAATATGGCTAAAGTAATTCGGTTCTGTGTGGGTGACTTTGTGTTGCTTAAAAACAGTGAGAGACAGCAAACGAAATTAGACCCAAAGTTCAGAGGACCTTTTTTGGTGGTCGAGGTATTGGACGGAGACCGATACGTTTTGAAGTCTACACAGAACAATAGACGTTATAAGTACCCACACGAAAGTTTGCGAAAGTTACCGGATGTGCAAATTCCTGAAGAGCTCGATGCAAATTATGTTCTACACAATCATAGATAAGTTCCCCGAGTTAACCAACATCGAAAAGCTGCAACACTTGCGTTCCTGTCTACTTAGCCCAGCGCTGAATGCCATAAAGTCGTTAAATATATCGTCAGCCAACTAACTATCCAGTGACTTTAGATCTGCTCAATAAACGGTATTCTAATAAATGTCTTGTTTTCCAGTCTCACATAAAGGAGATACTTGGTATCAAAAGGGTGGATTCTTCGGCGGCAAATAATCTTCGGGAGTTTTCGGACAAAATCAACTCACACATGCGGGCTTTGGATTCATTGGAAATTGCTGATTCCCTCATCATTTACATGCTCATGCAAAAATTTGATTTTTCGACCCTCGGCGAAAGAATTATATGGTTTTTGGAGAATCGGTGCCGAATACTGGAGAACCTTCAACATGCTATGGGGAGTTATGCCTCAAACTGTCATGTGGGAACATAAAGTATTAATATTAATAGTAGGAGAACATTTGTTGCCAACCAGAGTAACAATCTACCATGTGCATTTTGCAATGCGTCAGAGCATCCCATTCATCTATTCATCATCTACATTTATCTTCCTCCTTGCGGCATGCTGACATCAAAAAGCTGTCTCTATGCTTCAACTGCTTCAAACGTGGACACCATACTTGTACGAGCGGAAATTGCCGCGTTTGTGGAAATAGGCACCACACATTACTGCATTTTTATACAAACTTTTCGCAGCTAGCAATTGAAACTGATTCTGCCATTATTTCTGAAGGCAACGCTTCCATTTCTCGTTTCGCACAGCAGTTACAGTTAAAAAGGACTCGCTCAGCATCTCTGGTTTCGGGATTCGGTGAGACAAGGGTTCTTCTGAAGGATATACCGATATTTGCTTAAAATTATTCGGCGATCCTATCTACACTCATCACGCCTACTATTACTGTTAATCAACCAAGCATATCCCTGAACATAGACGACTGGATTATTCCCTCAAATTTCCAACTAGCAGATCCCTTTTTCCACAAGCTTCAACTAATAGATTTACTAATTGGAGCTAGCATGTTTTATGAATTATTATGTGTTGGGCACATTAAAATGATCCCTGAGCTACCGTTTCTTCAAAAAACTCGCCTTAGTTGGGTCGTTTCTGGTGGAGGACAAAACCATTTTAATTCAAAAACTTTGACTGCTTGTTGTGTTTCAAATGGTAAACTAGAGGATCATCTTGATGTTGTTGTTCGTCGGTTTTGGGAGTTAGAAAGTTTAAATGAAGCAATTTCCGTCATAGCAAAGGAGAAGCTTGAATGCGAAAGGCATTTTACCAACACGTTTGTGAGATTAACTACAGGTGAATACTCGGTTAATCTGCCATTTAGTTTCAAATCCATTAACTTAGGCGAGTCATAAGCGCAAGCGCACCGTAGATTTTTAAATTTGGAGCTCAAACTACATCGTCAACCTCACCTTAAAGAGCAGTATTCATAATTTATTCACAAGTATTTGGACCAAATACTAAAATAACCAAATCTTTTTGAGATTTTGATTAGATTTCGTTCATATAAAGTTGCTTTTACTGGAGACATCTGCAAGATGTATCGATGTGTCCGTATGAATGCGCCTGATAAATTCTACCAACGTATATTATGGAGAGACCCTCCTCATGAGGAATTGCGAGCTTACAAGCTAGATACAGTAACTTATGGAACAAAACCACCGTCATTTTTGGCGATAAGGACTATGCTGGCTCTGGATGAAGGCCCTAACTTTCTAATTGGATCCACTGCCTTGCTTGAAGACTTCTACGCAGATGATTTCATTTGGGGGGGCAACTTAATTTCGGTGGTTTTAAACAAAATGCTAAAGACTTCTAAGATGCTTTCTCATGGAAACTTCAAACTATACAAATGGTGTTCTAGTTTTGCAGCCGTTTTAAAAACTGTAGGTGAGGCTGACAAGGAGCAGTTTCTACAATTTTAATGACGGAGGTGATATAACCAAGACACTGGGCCTTGACAATTTAATATTTTCATTGTTATCGCTACCCAAAGTACAAAACCCAGTAAGCGTTCCATCCTATCAACTGTGGCCCATTTCTACGACCCCCTTGGCCTTATCGGACCGGTAATTGCAAAGAGCAAGATTGTTTTTCAGAATCTATGGAAAGCTAAACTGACTTGGGATGAGAGTCTTCCTTTAAACTTGCAATCAACTTGGATGGATATTAACAGCAGTTTCGGGAATGTTCGGCGGTTTATCCTTCCTAGACTTATATTAGATCCAAAAGGTACCATAGAAGCTCATGGATTTTGTGATACCACTATTGAGGCCTATGGAGCTTGCGTGTACATTGTCTCCAAGTCTGTTGAGGGAATTCGTCATTTGCTGTGCTCGAAGTCAAGAGTAGCCCCGTTTAAAACGATTATCGTCCGAAAGCTGGAATTGTCTGGAGCGTTATTGTTGTTTCAAATAATGAGTTCAGTTAAGCAGATTGGATGCTTCGTTGGAAGGTACTTTTGCTGGAGTGATATATCCGTGGTTTTGTCATGGATTAAAGGGGAACCTTCAAAATGTAATGTATTTGTCGCCAACCGGGTGGCATCTATTCAAGAACTAACAAGCAGCATGGAATGGCAGTATATTCCACAGATCTCAATCCTGCTGACATCCTTTCTAAGGGAGCCACTCCTGATCAGGTTCTGCAATCCAGACTTTGGTTTCATGGTCCAGCCTTCCTTAGTCAAAAAGAAGATAATTGGCCTGCCTCTTATTTCCTCCAAAAACCATCTACTGAGCTTCGAAGGAACGTATTGTTGGTCAATTCTGCTTATTTGGATTACACGACGAACTGAAAGTATATAAATTCATTTCCTGCCATGCAACGAATTTTTTTATACGTCCCAAAATTTATTCGCCGTCGTCGTCATTATGGGTTTCGCGTTTCAGATGTTAAATATGGAACTGAAATTCTTATTCGACTTGTTCAGTGTTCCCATATGTGGGATGATATAAAGGACCTGCAAGCTAAAGGAGTTGTTAAAAGGCTAGCCCAATCGAGTCGCTATTACCGTTTCTGGATGATCATGGCACTTTGCGGGTTGGCGGCAGACTTCAAAATTTTACACTCTCATAGGACGCTCAAGATACAATAATTTTGCCTAAGCACCATCCGATCACATTGGCTATCATTCGAAGCTTTCATAAACGGCAGCTGTACGCCGGACCCCGTTTCTTGTTTTCCAATTTGCGCTTGCAGTTTTGGCCCATTGAAGGGTTAAAGAGCGTAGCAAGAGTTGTTTGAGTCGACTACTGCGGTCGCTTTTGCTACAGGTCCTCCGTTCCCAGCAGGCCTCCAGTAAAGTGCTACATCCCAGTTTTTATTTGCTTTACAACCAACTCTTAGCATTTGGAGCTTGTTCGAGACCTACAAACTAGCTCGTCTCTCGGTGCGCCTAAGCGATTTATAGCTAAGCGAGGCAAGTCTAATTTCTGCAGTCATTAATTCTCGGTCTTTATTTTCGATTTCAGAAAGCCCTGGCGATCTAGACGTTTAGATTCCTGCTCATTTTCTTCTTGATGGACCTCCTGAGGCATTATTAGAGCCTGATTTAACTGCATTAAACTATAATCGTTTGGACGGCTGGCAACGTGTGACCCATCTTCAGCAAATCTTTTGGGCTCATTGGCGTGAGAAGTATCTGACCCCGGTGCAACAACGCTCCAAATGGCGCCTCGCAACTTGATCTCTTCAATCAGATGACCTGGTTCTCTTCAAGGATGAGAGTCTTCCTCCAATGCGTTGGCCGCTGGTTCGAGTGGTCGGCCTTTTCCAGGAAAGGATGGCCTTCTACCGGCAACATTCGAAAATCAGTGAACAAGCTTTGCCTTCTGCCTATAGATGATGCTGTTGAAAGGGACTCTTTCAACGGGGGGAGTATGTCGGAAGCAGACAAATCTTTACAGCCAAATTAAAATGTAAACAAACGATTGTTATCTATTGCAATGAGATCACTGTAAACTCCAGCTGACAGCATTAACAGCTCTCTCGCTCTTTTGTCGTTGGTTCTTTTTTTGGCGTTTTTCATAAATTTTTTGGCGCTCTCTGGTTGTGGTTGCTCGTTGATCTGAGGAAAAAGGTATTGTCATTGTCGTTGCCCCGCAATTTAAAACCAAATAAATATCTATTATAACTATTAAGTTTAAAAATTATTTTTTGAATAAATAAAGCTGCCAATAAGCTGGCAGCGGCAACATTTTAATATTCTCAACGGTCATTGCTATTATATGTATTTAAAACGACGTAAATTTGATTTTTCAAATGATCTGAAGCAGTTTTGTTACTTTGTTAATCCCAAGCGTAAGTTATCGGCATTGCCTTTATCGGTACGTTTAAAGTCAAAGAAGTCATCGACGGATTCTGAAATTTCTGATTTCTTTGCCGAGTTTTTCCAAACTACTTATAGCTCGGCTGTTTGGTCAATCTCGAACTACCCTAAAGCCTAGTACTCAGTTCGGCTAAGAGTTTTACTAGTCGAAAAATATTATTCTTTTGTGGTGTGCCCGAAGTTTTCAGAGTTCACCCGCTTTGCATGTAGCATGGTCTTATTGTAAATAAGCTGGGTTCCCAAACAGCAAACAAATAAAATGTCGCCAATTTTAACATATTACAAAATGTTGAGCCGTCCTGGGTCGCAAGCTTTAAATTTGTTGGCATGGCGATATGTATTGCCGTAACTCCCACAGGCAGTTTCCATTGGTTTTTGTGGTTTTCCTTCTATTTATAATTTGTTATTTTTTTGTTTTTTTTTTTATATTGGCACACCGCTTCTGCACAAACATACAAAATTTGTGCCGCGTCCAAAGGCGTTCATCGGAATTCATCCGCTAGGTATGGTATTTTTTTTGGTATTTCCTTACCATCTTCTTAGCTCATCTGAGTACCGCGGTGAAAAAAGTTCACGGCTAAAGGCTTTATCTACCTATTTGCCTCTCGCTTACTCCCATGCTTAGCTAACAGTTTTCTTCGTACTGAAAAAGTCCCCGGCTAAAGGCTTTAGCTACCTATTTGCCTCTCATTTACTCCTATGCTTAGCTAGGAGTCTTCGTCGTACTTAGTACTAGGCTTAAGCCTAGTATACTTTGTTATTGGCACATTGCTTCTGCACAAACACAGCCATAGATCAAATTTTGTATTCTTTGATTTGCGGCTAAAGGCGTTCATCGTAATTTTCTTTTTTTGTCTCCTTGAACCAACGTTTATAAATATGTGCACCTGTATATAATTTAATATACGTTCTTTGCACACTCGCGATTCTCTCTCTGTTGTATACGGACGTGTTTTACATTCGCTCCCACATTTATTCGCTTAGTGTCGAAATTTGTGATTTTTTAAAGGTCGGATCCTTCTAAATCAAGTATCATTAAATATAAATAGTAGTCCTACACTGCCTAATGTCCCTTACATGTTCCAGATCTCTCGAGCAACCTCTCTCTTCCCAGCCCCACTGCAAGCTATGTGTCGTGCGATGAGGACGATCCAATTGGGATCGAGTCATCAACGACCGATGCCAGGGTGCCATCTCGGCCAGATTCGCTGAACGTAGTTTCGCCTGAGTCGTTAGGGCCTACTAACCGGTCGCCGGCTGTTGCCACTATATAAAAAAAATTAGCTTCCTTTCCATGACTTCCTCGTTAACACCAAGCTCTGCTTTAAATTCAAAAAACTAAATTTCCTAATTTCCTATCAGAATGTTCGGGGGCTCCTTAGTAAGCTTTCTATGCTTTATAAAAACTGCTCAATTTTTGAAGCCAATGTTATAGTATTCACTGAGACCTGGCTTAACCAATCCGTACACGATAGTGAGATTTTGTCTAATAACTTTTTTGTTTATCGGAAGGATCGTCTGACCCGTAGAGGTGGAGGCGTTCTTATTATAGTCAAATCCAATTTAACTTCTGAGCTTGTTGATATTTCTGAATAATCTTGTATTGAATTTATTTCCGTAAAAATATCTTTCCCAAAAACTAATATTTTTCTAGCTTGCTCCTATATACCCCCTGGCTCGGAATTTAAAGTGTATCTATTGCACCTGTCCGCCATACAGTCTATCTCTTTGTTGCTTGCTGAAACTGACCAACTTATTGTGCTCGGTGACATTAATCTTCCCAATATTTCTTGGCTGGAGAGTAATGACTCATTGGCAATAATTCCTAGGATGCAACATGACTTTGTTGATGGTCTAGTTGAACTATCTTTGCAGTAAGTTAACAGGATTCCCAATCATATTAACCGTCTTCTAGACTTAATCTTTGATTTTTGATAGTGGCGATGCTGAAGTTAGTCGTATTCCGCCACTATCTTTACCTGAATATTGTTATCATCCTACCTTTCAGCTCTGTGTTAATGGATTTTTTAATATCCCTAGGACTGTTATAAATGAACAGCGCAGTTTATGTTTTAGAAGGACTGATTACGCTTATCTTGTGGAATCTTTATCTACAGTAAGCTGGACATATCTAGTTGACCTTCCTGTTGATGATGCGGTTGGGTACTTTTATGAAGTCCTTTACCGTCTATTTGATGTACATGTCCCTCTCGCCTCCACGAAGAATTCTTACAGCTCTCCATGGTTTACCCGGCAATTATCTTATCTAAAGAATAAAAAAACTAGACTGTTTAAACGGTCTAAAATATCCGGCTTGCAGACAGACTTTGCTAAATATAGTTCGGCTAAGGCGGAATTTATTCAGTACAATTCTGACTGTTATAAAAATTACCTGTCTCGTTGTAAGCGTGATTTCAAAAGCAATCCTAAACTTTTTTTTCTTTTGTCAATTCTAAGCGGAAATCTAACTGCTTCCCTCCTTCTCTTTTTCTCAATAATAATGTAGCATCTGATGACAATGATATTTCCAACTTATTCGCTGATTTTTTTTAATCGACATATACAGAATGCAATAGTGTTACTAATTTAAATTATCCATACCCTCTACCTCATTTGAATTATATCTTTAAACCAGTCATTAATGTTTCTGATGTTCTACAGAGTCTTGATACTCTCAAGCTCTCATTTTCACCGGGTCCCGATAGAATACCTAGTTGTATACTCAGGAATTGATTATCCTATCTTGCTCTTCCCTTAACAATGATATTTAATTTGTCCATAAGTCAAGGAAGATTTCCATCCATATGGAAGGAATCCTTCATTGTGCCATTGTTTAAAAAAGGGAACAAGTCTGATATCTCAAATTATCGTGGTATTGCTAAGCTTAGTTCAATTCCTAAACTTTTTGAAAAAATTATAACCTGCCAGTTGCAGCATCATTGCAGTTCTATTATTTCCCCTTGTCAACATGGCTTCACTAGATGTCGTTCTACTTCTACAAACCTACTGGAATTTACGACTTTAATTACTAGAGGTTTTCTGACACATCATCAGACTGATGTGATCTATACAGATTTTTCTAAAGCTTTTGATTCAGTGAACCACAGGCTTCTTATTTATAAATTATCCCTTTTAGGTTTTCCTCCTTATCTACTTGAGTGGATACTTTCCTTATTTCCAAAATAATTAATGTTACTTCTGGAGTGCCACAGGGTAGCCACCTGGGTCCTTTACTCTTTGGCTTAATGATTAATGATCTACCTAATGTTATAAAATCATCTACCGTATTAATGTATGCAGATGATGTTAAGCTATGTTTGTCCATGTGTTTACCTAACTCATATAATGACCTTCAATTAGATCTTGACTGTTTGTATACGTGGTGCATGATTAACATGTTAAATTTAAACTATTCTAAATGTAACTTTATGACCTTTTATCGTTGTTATCCATCTCTGTATTCTTATTCTATTGGAAATAACGCCCTTGAACGAATTTTTTCAGTTCCGGATCTTGGCGTTTTATTTGATCATAAACTTAGTTTTAAAGACCATATATCTACAATTCCTAATAAAGCCAGAAGTCTTCTTGGTCAAGGGAGTTCGATGATCCTTACACAACAAAGCTTTTGTATGTTTCTCTTCTTCGTCCGTCTATGGAATATTGCTCTTGTATATGGTCTCCTCAAATTAGCTGTTACCAAAATATGTTAGAGTCTGTCCAAAAACAATTCCTTCTATTTGCTCTGAGAGGATTAAACTGGGACACAGGTAGTCGATTGCCCTCTTATCTTGCGAGGTTGCGCCTGCTCGACTTACCAACCCTCTGCCATCGTAGAAAGTGTCATGGAGTTATTTTTTTACACAAACTTATTAATGGTGATGTCGACTCCCCTTTCCTTCTTAGTTCACTTAACTGGAATGTACCCTGTAGAACAGTTCGCCGTTTTCGTCCGTTGTCCCTACCAATATGTAGATCTAATAATGCCCTGCATAATCCTTTTCGTGTTCTGTGTGACGATTATAATTCACTGTGCCACGTCTTACTGTTTGATACCCCTAATGCTACTAATTATAATAAACTTATGTATTTTCTGTCGTCAAATAATGACCATAGTTCATCAACGTCCAAATATATATTTCCTCTAGAAATTTTGAACTTACCCAAATCTTATTATTCGGAAATCATTCATGTGAAGCTTCAAGTTGACAATATTTACTGATAGCTCAGCGTAAATAATAGTATTCTCCAATGATCCAATGACTTTTCCCAATACTTCAACTGCCATTACTTTTAGCAAAAAGTTGTACTCGAACTGTTGAACAAAAAGTTTAAACATAATAATTATTTTTTTTATTAATTGTATACTAGTCACTATTATGTTAATTTATCAATACTTCTAATGAAATATAACATTCCATAAAATCGCGAGATCAACTGTCAGCAAAAACAGTTTAACATAAAAATATAAAAAAGAGGATATTCGGAAAATTATTGCAAGTGTCAATGGTTTGAAATAATTTTTTTCTCTCGCGATTCTTCGTGAATTTCATACAAACTAAAAAGCTATATGAATATACTCGTTACTCATAGAGTAAAAGGGTACACCCAGAAAAAAAGACCGAAAAAATCTAAGACCAAATTTCTTACACCGTTCTCATATTGATACCATACGGCATTAATTTATGACCACTAACTTTAGATTTCAGTTGAACTTATGCACTCGCGCGTATCATGGTGTGACGGCCCAGTGGGTAAGGCGTTTGCCTCTGATGCGAGAGGACCACGGTTCAAAAAACGGATAAATCAGAGTAAGTAAAACGTTTTTAAAGTGCATATTTAACCTTTTCTAAATAAGTTTAAGAACAAAAATGTAATAAACACGTTAAGTTTTTATATCACTAATTACAAAAAAAACAAGAGAAACCGCTATAGTCGAGTACCTCGACTATAAGATACTCGTTACTCAACTAAAGGAAGTGAGAGAGAGATTAATATATGCACGCGCCAAAGCTACTAGCGCCATCTAGTGGCTGTTTCATTTTTTGCTCATAACTTTTTAATGGATTGTCCGATTTTCAAAATTTTTTCTACAATTCGATAGGTATTAATAATCACAACAATGTGGCAATTACACTTTTACAAAATTTGTAAAGATGTCGGCGCCAGGCTTTTTTTAAAAGTCCTTTATGGCGATTGTGGGCGTTAAAGGGGGCGTGGCGCTCAGGAAGCCAAAGAATATGTGTGGGTAATCTCAACTTTCTAGGTTTTATAGTTTCCGAGATCTCAGCGTTCATCCGGACGGACAGACAGACGGCCCGTGCGAAAAAGGGAAATAATGGTTCCTGGAAGCCCTATATAAGGCCTGTCCTGCCGTGAGCCCAATCCGTCAAGTGGAAATTGTACAGGTCCTGGCGCGACCAGCCAGAAAGAGCGAACAGTAGGCCGGTTGATGTTTCAAGGGGAGTTGTCCAGAAGAGACCCAACGGTTCTATGAGCCCGGATCGGCGTATAGGAGGAATCCCAAATACCAGAAGTCACGCTACGTCCAGATTCACTACAAGCACATCCAGAAGCAGAGAACAGGCCGTCGTTAGCTACAAAGCCAGCCACAAAGGACATCGAGCTACGCGGAAACGTCACGGGTAATAAGTAAAGGGTGAGGCTAGGGTGAAACGTTCGTAAAGGCAAGGTGAAGTACTAGGCAGCCTCCAGGTGTCACCTGGACTGTCAGCGCGATCCGAGCAAGACCCTAGAGGGACCATCTGGGACAGAGCAAGGGTCAGGCGGTTATGTGTCGAGAGGCGTTGTCCTGGAGACCGCAGCACCTGTTCACCCTAGTCTGAGAGCGGCGACGCTTCCCTAAGCCCGCACGGCTGATCTCCTTGCGAGTCCGAGGCGCTACAAGTAGTCGTCGAGTCAACGCATCCGAGACGAGCAGCGATGATCATCTACAAGGAGATACAGGGAGCTACAGGACCGGAGCATGGAACCAACGAGTCAAGCGATCACCGAGGCGACGCATCGACATGCAGAGTCGAACATCACCAGGAGGTGTCGGGGAAACCGAAGCCCACAAGTGGCGATACCAAGGCCAGTCGAGCCATCAAGCCACTTCGAACCCGTGAATTCTGTGCTATCTCACTGATCACGGTCACGTGTATATAAATTAGGTGGGACGAACACACAACTTCTCTGAGCTAGCCGCACGAATCTCGTAGCGAGCAGATAAACAAAATCAGTTCGTTACAAGCTATTTATACCCGTTACTCGTAGAGTAAAAGGGTATATTGTATTCGTGCAAAAGTATGTAACAGGGAGATCAGGATCACTAGCCGAGTCGAACTAGCCATGTCCGTCTGTCCGTCTGTCTGTCCGTCCGTATGAACGCTGAGATCTCGGAAACTATAAAAGCTAGAGGATTGGCATTTTGCATGCATATTCTTGGAGTTCCTACGCAGCGCAAGTTTGTTTCAAAAAGGTGCCCACTCTTTAACGCCCACAATCGCCCTAAACCATTTTTTGAAAGGTGTCTGGCGCCCACCCCTTTAAAGATTTTGGAAAACTAAAAATGCAGTTTTATTGTGATCGAAATGTAGAAGAAAATTTTCAAATTTAAAATTATGCCCGATCAAAGTTTTATATATCCATCTCCCTCGCACTCCTTTAGCTGAGTAACGGGTATCTGATAGTCGGGGCACCCGACTATAGCGTTCTCTCTTGTTTTAAGACTCAAACAGATACGTCCTCATACCCAATCAGAACAATTTATTCCCTGAGTGTATATTGTATGCGTGCAAACGTATGTAACAGGTAGAAGGAAACATTTCCGACCCTATAAAGTATATGTATTCTTGATACGTCTGTCTGTCTGTCCATATGGTCATACGGAGATCTCAAAAACTACAAAAACTAGAAATTTGGGATATATTTTTGGGCTTAATACGCAGCGCAAGTTTGTTTCAGCCCACTCTAACGCCCACAATCGCCTTAAATGACTTAAAAATTTGTTTGGCGCTCACATTTTTAGAGATTAAGGAAAAGTAAAAATTCAATTTTGTTGTGTTTAAAAATACTTCTAAAAATGTAAATTTTTTTTTTAAATAGGACTAAAAAGTTATGAGGAAACATTTAAACAGCCACTAGATGGGGCCATCCAAAATGTCAACAGCCGCTAGATCTCGCGAGTAGCTTTAATGACTACATATCTCCCTCGCACTTCCTTTAGCTGAGTATCGTCAAAATTATCGACTATAGCTTTCGCTCTTTTTATACGCTTGCAGAGAATATTATGATTTCAGAAGTTTGCAACTAAGTGAAGGAGACGTTTCCGACCCTACAATATATATATTATTGATCAACATCACTAGACAAGTCGATCTAGCCATGCCCGTCTGTCGGACTGTCCGTTTTTACGCAAACTTATCTCTCAGTTTTACAGCAATCGGAATGAAACAAAGGTCTTCTTTCTATTGCAGGTAGTATATAGTCGGAACCAGCCGGATAGGACAAATAGGACAAATATATCCATTAGCTCTCATAAGAATACCCGAAAAAATAATGGAAAAAAAATGATTGCTTCGGAGTTTTTTGACATTTTACATTCTTCTCTAAGGAATATCATTTGTTATCTATTTCTGAATTTCGGATTAAATAAAAAAAAAACCGTCGATAACAATGTCAAAATAATGCAAAATTTAACATTTTTCGATTTGTAGGGAAGAGGGGTGTAAGTTGGTTCGGTCTGTAAGTTGGAACACCCCACTTTCTCAGAACTTTTCCATTAACATTTTTTGTTGTATTTTTTTTGTCGTCCTTTTTAGTGAAAAAATGTCTAGGAAAAACTTTTTAAGTTATGTTCAATTAAATTTAAGCTGTGCGAGTCGTGTATCATTTCTTCACCAAAGTTTTAGCCCACTTTTTTAAAAATTCCAAAAACAATAATAACGGGCTTAAATATATCAAATAAAAACACCTCTTAACGAGGTAAAAAACTAATGACGATCGCACCTTCAACATACAAAAGTTCTGATATCAACATTTGTGATGAAAAATTATTACACTCGTCATTAAATACACTTTCTAAAATGTTCTCATTCGGCCCGCTCTAGTCTTTTCGTCTTCACTCTTCACAGGCATTTTCTATTGCAGCGTGCCGAAAAATAAAAAAAAACAATAAAAATATCCATTAAAAAAAATGGTTATGTGCATAACTTTTTAGCTATTGCATACACATAAAGAGTGTTGAGAAGCTTGGCAAAAAAAATATTTTTTGGGTATTTTTATTAATTTTTTACCCCACGCAATTTCAAATTATAAAAGAATTTAACAACAAAATTGCATCACCATATCTTCGCTTCTGTCAAGTGGATTTTTTTATACCCTTGCAGAGGGTATTATGATTTCAGTCAGAAGCTTGCAACGCAGTGAAGGAGACGTTTCGGACCCCATAAAGTATATATATTCTTGATCAGCATGACAAGACGAGTCGATCTAGCCATGTCCGTCTGTCCGTCTGTTTCTACGCAAACTAGTCTCTCAGTTTTAAAGCTATCAGGCTCAAACTTTCCCAAAAGTCTTCTTCCTATTGCATATATGTCGGAACCGACCGGATCGGACAACTATATCTTATAGCTCCCATAGGAAGGATCGAAAATAAAAAACTTATAAAAATTCTAGCTTTGGTGTTTTTTGAAATATAACCTTCTTCTTTTGGGAATACTATTTTTTAAATATTTCTGAATTTTGAATAAAATTTCTCAAAAATCGAATGACTATATCATATAGCTGCTCTGGAATATGGCTTTTTTTAACATTTCAAAATTTCGTATTAAATTTTACAAAATTCGGACGGCTATATTATATAGCTGCCATAGGAAGGATCAAAATATGAATGCCAAAGTAATACGAAAGCAGCTAAAATTTGGATTGTTGTAACATATTCGCAAGTTAATTTAAATTTAATGATTTTGTAAATGAATAGAAATGATCTGCAAGGGTATATAAGCTTCGGTTGGCCGAAGCTAGCTTCCTTTCTTGTTTTTAACTTTTTTAAAAATTTTTTTTAAATAGTGTGATGTTGTCATAAAAATAAGATATCGGTTTGAGACCATGAAGAAAAGTTCGATACGTTTCACAAAGAATCTCTCATATATACATTTAAATTTATAATTTTTAAACTATTGTATTTAAACGAATTAATTTAAAAAGGCGTTCAAGTATTTCAAAATAACTTTTAAACGAGGTATAGCAAATGCTGTAGCTTTAGTAGTGTCGAACTTACAAACTAACGAAATTTAGCTATTTTTAGATTTTTCCCCGCTAAAGCAGCGGGTTTTTCCAAAAGACGTAAAACAAAAGTTTCATATTTGGAACTCCTTAAAACAATTGAAATGATTCCATGACCCTAAAATACAGTTTGGATACGCACATACAAAATTTAATGCTTGGGCAGCGTTCATTCTTCTGAGCTGGCAATAATAACTGGCTGAATAACTCTTAAACGTGAATTAAGGAATCTCAGGGCTATCCAGTTTAAAGTTTTAAAGAAAATCGTTAAAGCCGTTTTAGAGAAAAACTGAAGTTTCTTATATCAATTTGTTTAACACTATATAAAATTTTCAAAACTTTAAAACAAGGTTTTGGGACATACCGATAAACAGAATTAAATTTTCATTTGGACAAATTTTGTTTCGGTATAACTTTTGAACGGAGCATCAGATTTTATAATATGACCCCTCATTCGAGCCGGATTTTCAATAAAAACACAACTAATTTTTAATTTATCCCCACCGGCCCCAACAATTCATTTAAATTTTCACTTTTTTACTTTCTCCGCTCTCTCTCCCAAGACAACTGATTTTCTTAAAGTCTTAGTATGCAATCCTGTTAGTTTTTGCGATACCTTTCTATTGGTGTAAAACTCATTATGATCGGACCAGCGCCCGCGGGTGCCCGTGGGCCGTATGCCGTTTTTACGAGTGTCATAACGCCCTTTCAAAAAGAGTCACAGTGCGGGAGTTATGACACTTTTAACAGAGTCATAACGCCCGCAACTTCTATAATGAGAATACCGATAAGATAATTATACCCGTTACTCGTAGAGTAAAAGGGTATATTGTATTCGTGCAAAAGTATGTAACAGGTAGAAGGAAGCGTTTCCGACCCTATAAAGTATATATATTCTTGATCAGGGTCACTAGCGGAGTCGATCTAGCCATGTCCGTCTGTCCGTCTGTCCGTCCGGATGAACGCTGAGATCTCAGAAACTATAAAAGCTAGAGAATTGGGATTACCCACACATATTCTTTGGCTTCCTACGCAGCACAAGTTTGTTTCAGCCGGGGGCCACGCCCCTTCTAACGCCCACAATCGCCCTACGCCCACAATAAACGAGTTTAAAAAATGTCTGGCGCCCACACCTTTAAAGATTTTGGAAAAGTAAAAATGCAGTTTTATTGCATTTATCAATACCTATCGAAATGTAGAAGAAATTTTTCAAATCGGACCATTCGTTAAAAAGTTATGCCAGGTTAAAAATTTTCTATCTCCATCTCCCTCGCACTCACTTTGGCTGAGTAACGAGTATCTGATAGTCGGGGCACCCGACTATAGCGTTCTCTCTTGTTACTGTTTGTTATGTTGTAAAGCGCATTCAGAATCAATGAGATTGCCGAGAAGAGAACTACCGTTTATTATGGTACCCTCACCAAGCTTTTTCATATTTTAGTCAGTTAATCACTGTTGAACCTTTTGAATACAAAATTGTTGCTGGCTTCAAAAATCTGGAACAGCGTTCAAAAAACTCTCTATTGCACTGCCCGTATAGATAGTTGAAAATCATCAGGCAACAGGCAACAACAGGCAAAATCGCGCGTTTTTTTTTTTTTTTTTAATTTTTGCTGCGGCGCTTTCTTACAGATTGCCCATTTCACTTCTTCCACATTACTTATTGCTATTTTATTCTGTACTACCCATTAATATATTACTCTATGTTATCCACATTTACAAGTATTTCAATAAATTGTTAAATAGGGCGCAGACAAAAATTTGTTTGAATAAAGGTGCAAACCGCATTATTGTTTACTGCGAGCGCTTAAGCTGAATACGGCTTCTGTACTTATATTGGGTGAGCGCGGGTTATACAAAGTCTGCCCACATAGGTCATCATTGTCCCATTGTGATTTACTTATATTAATAATAATTAAATATATTTTCCCTGCGGGCGTTATGACACTTTCCTGTGTGCCATAGGGCCCTCAAAAAATTTGACATAGCGCCTGCGGGCGTTATGACACTTTTGAGTGTGTCATAAGATTAATTTGACAGTCAGAAAAAAAATTATTGATTTTTTCCAAAACTTCCAATTTTGTGTAAGTGTGAACACTTTAAGCGTATAAGTTGGGACACAAGTTATGCATGCAAAAAGGCCTCAGTCCGACAGAGGTTGCTTTCTGCCTAGTAAATTAGTTTGAAATTAGATGAAATGCAATTGTTCAATTGTTATTTGGTCCAAGTTCTTAAAAAATGGTTGGTACACAAGTTAAAATTAACTGAAAGTGATAAAATTAAGATAAATAAATAGTTTCCAAAAGTTTGGAGTACGTTTAGTATTAATTTTATTGACTTTAAGAAGTGTACCAACTGGCAGACCTCTTTTTAAAAATGTCGTTTTTTGCCTTTTTTAAAAACAATATTTTTTAGTTTTTTCTATGGAAAAAAACTTTTATTTGGGTTACTTTGATGCTAAAACACTAAGCTTTCGATCGGTACCTAACACGTTTCATAAGCTTATGACCAAACGGCAGATCAAAAACAAAAGGTGTACCAACTGACCTCTCCCCTAAATTAATAGGAATGATCTGCAAGGGTATATCGGCTGGCCGAAGCTAGCTTCTTTCTTGTTTTTATATGATTTCGCCACAATATTTCTTTCTATTTAGATAGATCGTCAACTAAACTAATTAATTTGCGAGTCCTTGGATAATTTTACAGTTATTATGGGCAAAAAGTATTTTATTTTGTACTTCGGTATACTACTGTGGGCAAAAAGTAAGGTGAATTTCTTTGTAAAATTTGCGGGCTTAATATTGCGGACTAGTTCTTTTTTTTTTGAGTTGGTTGAACATCTGGGGGTAATTTAAATATTTATAATAATTTTATATTATTTTTATTATAAGAGGTACAAAGACTTCAAAGAGGTTCGAAAAGAGGGTTCCGCAGCCACCGTATTCTCCTGAAACTCAAGAAACCACTCCGGGGAACGCGTATCGAGTCGATTGAGGAGATAAATCTAAATCAAAGAGGACGCTCATGGCTATACCGAAAAGGGACGATTTGGTATGTTTCGAGGATTCGAAAAAACGTTGTTGCTGCCGAAATCGACGCCGGCTGAAGCGCAACAATGAGCTGGAACAAACTATGGAACAAACTGTGGGATCAACAATTGCCAAGCGAAACATCATCCGTTACTGCACCAGGATCAGTTGCCCATTCCCGGCGCGCTTAATAATCACCGACAGCCCGAAAACGACGGTTCGACGCTGACTCTGCTAGAGGAATCAGTGGCTAACGAGCTAGAGGAGAATGGCATTCCCAGTCCTCTCTGCATAAGCTGGACAGGCAGTGTACAACGACAAGAGCCCTCATCTAGACGACTCAACCTGCGAGTCTCAGGAACTTCACAAAATTCCAAGGTGTTCAATATAAACAACGTACACACAGTGGCCGTTCCTTTCCAGATAGTTTTCCAATGGCAGAGAGACGGCTAAAATGCCTGCAGAGAAAAATGTATATCGATTCCAGTTTGCTGTTGAGCTGAACCAGCAAATACAAAATCTGGTCCACAAGGGGTACGCAAAAAAGCTGTCGAGTGAAGAAACCAAGAAGGATGCTGCCGGCGCGTGGTGTTTGCCCGTACTTACTGTGCAAAATCCCCACATGCCCAACCGGGTACGATTGGTTTGGGACGCAGCAGCAAAGGCCTCGCAATATATTCAACCTGCTAACATTTGGTGCAGCCTGCCCGCCCTGCATACCACATTATGTGCGTGACAAGAACGCCCTAAACCACGCAGAAGAATTCGAGTCGGCGGCACGAGCTATCACACAATTCCACTATCTCGATGACTATATTGATTCGTGCGACACTCGCCAACAAGCTATCATATTAGCAAAGAAAGTTAAGGAGTGCTCGTGGTGCTCGAATCTCAATAATGTTGTTGACGAGCTAAACGGGTCAACAGAACAGGAAGAGAAGGAGTTCTACAATAACGAAGAAATCCATTCTTTCGAAAAGATTTTAGGCATGCAATGAAGCCCAAGTCAAGATGCGTTTACATATGCTCTTCGCTCTTAAGGCGAAAGAGAACATAGTACCTACCAAGAGAGAAATCCTACAAGTCTTGATGTCTGTCTTTGATCCCATGGGATTTGTATCGTGCATTGTGATGTATCTTAAGATCCTGCTGCAGAATATTTGGCGCACGAAAATGGGATGGGACGACGAACTACCGCCGGAGCTATACGACCAGTGGAACTTATGGCTGTCATATCTGCCATTGATTTCACAGGTCGCCATACCAAGATGCTACTTTGACAATGCACTAACAGGTGCACGTTTATTTCGGGATATAAAGGCCCAGCATGACATCAAGTTCACGGAGACACATTTGTGGACTGATTCGAAAGCCGTGACGTTTCGTGTCGCAGAAATTTGTGAGATCACGTACGTTAATCACTGGAGATAGCAAGCACAACGTAGCGGACGTTGCCAAAAAACGCCAAAGTGGACCCGAGGCGTATGAGCGATGGTTTGCAGGACCGGAATTTCTGAGGCTACCATCGGCAACGTGGCCCATCACAGAATCAACTCATTCAACAACAGAAGAACTGCGACCGCAATTACTACATATAAGCAAGGCCACAATAAGACCAAACTACGAGGCCTTTTCAAAATGGATTACGTTATCGAGAGCCGTTGATGCCCAATTCCTAACTTAATTGAATTTATCGTCTCCAATGTTATTTCTTGAAATGTTAACAGATTTAGTATATTTACACCCTTGCAGAGGGTATTATGATTTCAGTCAGAAGTTTGGTACTCAGTGAAGGAGACGTTTTCGACCCCATAAAGTATATATATTCTTGATCAGCATCACTACACGAGTCGATCTAGTCATGTCCGTATGTCAGTCTGTCCGTCCGTCTGTCCGTCTGTTTCTACTCAAACTAGTCTCTCAGTTTTTGAGCTATCGGGATGAAACTTCTTCAAAAATCTTCTTTCTATTGCAGGTAGTATATATGTCGGAACCGAACGTCAACTCTATCTTACAGCTCCCATAGGAAGGATAGAAAAAAAAAACTTGAAAAATTCTAGCTCTGGTGTTTTTTTAAATATTATATTATACTTTTGGGAATACTGTTTTTTAAATATTTCTGAATTTCGAATAAAATTGTTAAAAAATCGGATGACTATATCTTATAGCTGCCATAGGAATGGTCGGAAAATTAAATGAAAATGAATAGGAACAAAATTATATCTTTGTTGACTTTTATTACATTCTCTTCTTCTCTGGGATATGGCTTTTCTATAACATTTCAAAATTTCGTATTAAATTTAACAAAATTCGGACGGCTATATTATACAGCTGCCATAGGAAGGATCAAAAAATGAATGCCAAAGTAATACAAAAGCATGTAAAATTTGTAAATTAATAGGAATGATCTGGAAGGGTATATAAGCTTCGGCTGGCCGAAGCTAGCTTCCTTTCTTGTTTATAATTCGAACGGTCACTTTGTAAGATCCGCCTGGAAGGAGTTTTTTCGGTAATTTTTAGTGTATGTATAAGAGAGAAAAGAAAACGACGTGAAATAAAACTGAAGCGGAAAAACGTGGAGGAAAAAAGCTTTTTTTCTTTACAACAACCGGTCACTGTCTGTGCAATCAATACCAGCCCCGTACCCGGGTGATTTACTCAGAAATAGGTCTTTACATTATTTGGCGACCGTGACAGGACGAGCGATCCATCCGACAGTGTCAAGTTGTTGGTGTTGTACAGGCCACGCTATTAATTTCCACCAGACCTCAAAGGCATCGCTCAGCGAAGTTAAAGCAAAAGCGCCGCAACACAAGCCAACCAGCGAGCTCATCTTAGGACACACCAAAGGCATTGGAGAAACATCCAGAAGACGATCGTGACAACACTCCCATCCAACTCACACAGTCACACAATCATGGGATTGCAGTGAGTCACCATAAGCGAGAGAACATAACTTCAATGTTATTTACTTCAATAAATCATTATTACGCAACAAAATATTCTGTCCGCAAAGGTTGTTATCGGGATTTATTGTTATTTTCTGCTGTTGTAGTGTTCAGTTTGTAGGCCAAATTTAACTAGCTCCATTTAGCGTTCTATTTGTTAGAGATAGATTTGCAGCAAAATGGTTGACCCAGGCGATGCTTCCGCTGGAAGGGAAGTCAACACCAGCAATTTAGTATCCCTCCGGCATCAACGTTCCACAACTCAAGGCCAAATTGAGAATCTATACAGTGCCGACACCGAACGAAGCAGTTTGGATGAGCTGTTCGTGGAAATTAAAACAACGCTGTTAGCCGCCATGTCAAGGAAACGTCGGGCAAGCATTCCAGAAGACACGACTTTGAATAGTCATTCAATTCGTCAGTCATGCCAAATTTAAAGTTGCCGAGCTTCGACAGAAAATATGCAAGCTACAAACGTTTTGCTGGTGCATTTTTAAATCTTGTGGAAACGGATGGTGGCCTTTCGAACATCGACAAGTTTAACTACCTGCTCAGTTGCTTAACTAGGCCAGCTCTTGAGGTAGTACAATCATTCCAGATTACCGAGGAAAACTACTCGAAGGCAATGGATCGGTTGAGGCAGTGATACGATAACGACGTGTTAATTTTCCTAGACTACATTTCAAATTTGTTTGCAGTTCCAAACATCGAGAATGCCAATGCAGCCAAACTTCTAAACGTCGTCGATACGATATCCGCAGTTCGATCGTTAGTACTCTCACTTGGATCAGCAGCAAACGTAATGTATGCAATCATAATTCATCTGATGCTAAGCAAACTGGATCCAGAGACAAAGATTCAGTATCAAGAAAGGCAGATTTACGATCAATTACCATCCTGGTACGATTGCTGCGAATTTTTAACTCGTCGGTGTCAATATCTTGAAGCACACGAAATGGATCAACCCGTAGGTGGAACCGACATACCCAGGCTATCATCATCGAAGCAACCACGCAAATCGAAGGCGTTTATGACCGTTAACGCAACCTGCGTTTATTGCAAGGGTTCATCTCACTACATCTCTAGTTGCACAGCTTTCAACAAGTGCCACCCAAACGAGCGCACCAGCTTTGCAAACGCGCACACCTGTGACTAAACTGCCTAAGGCCAAATCACATTCTGAAGGATTGCAAATCGAAGTCAAGATGCAAGAAGTGCCACGCATTACATCATACGCTGCTCCACGAGTCCAGCCACTTAGCAATGTCGTTTTCATCCAAAAAAAAACCTCAAGACCAACGTAACTTCGCAATCCAACACAACCAAGAGTCTGTACAGCTTAATTCAAACGTCGCCCTGTTATCGCGAGCATATAGGCAGGGAGTTTTACCAACAGCTGTCATACAGATCAAGGACGCCAGTCACGTCCTTATTATCAGCTAGTTCGGCTCTACTAGATTCTTGCTCCGAGGTCAATTTAATCACCGAGGAAACCGCCAAGCGATTAAACCTCCATAAAGCGCGGGTTTCGCAGGGAGTCAGCGGGATATCGGAGGCTTGTGAGCCAATTCATTACAATGTCTTCGCCACACTCAAATCACGAATTTCAAATTTTCAATGGTCATTTGAATTTGGAGTCATTAAGGGGATCTGTTCAAGGCAACCCCGGGAATATATCGGTACCTCCACATGGAAGCTTCCCGAGGGAATCATGCTTGCAGACCCCAGATTCTTCGAACAGAACAAAATCGACGTCCTTATAAGCACCGACGGATTTTTGGAAGCTATTCTAGAAGACAAACAATCGGCTCTGCGAAATAAGTCCCCAAG
The DNA here is from genome assembly GCA_035046095.1 of Drosophila pseudotakahashii. NCBI lineage: Eukaryota > Metazoa > Arthropoda > Insecta > Diptera > Drosophilidae > Drosophila > Drosophila pseudotakahashii. The sequence goes on from JAWNOE010000073.1 coordinate 96,063, forward strand.
AAATAAGTCCCCAAAAAAAAATGAAATAAGGCCCCAAAAATTGGGGAGTTGTTTCATATGAAATAAGTCCCCAATTTAAAAAACGAAATAACTCCCCAATCCCAAAAAGTCGGCAATACAAAAAAAATGAAATAAGGCCCCAAAAGGTTTGGGGAGTTATTTCATATGAAATATAAGTTCCCAATTCAAAAAAAAAAATAACACCCCAAATTTGTTTTAGTTCTTTTGATGTGTGTATTTTATGTTTTCTTTTTAAATTATTTAAAATTAAATAAAGACTTGCATGGTATCTTCAACATCTTTTCTGCAATAAGGGCACTTGTAATGCTCTAAGTTACTTGCAATTGCTTCTCCTTGTAGTTTTAGATGACATTCAGCGCAAGTTTTTAAATGTTTGCATGGAAAAAATAAAATATTTGGAACCAAGTCCAAACAAACCACACATTTACGATCGTCAGTTGTTGCTATCGAATTATTAGCGGCTTCCTCCTCATCTGAATTTTCGTCTGCCGAATCGTCATCTACATCATCAAAAATGTTTTTTTTTTTCCATCATGTTGGCACAAATGTCATTATCCTTATACACCATCCGAGAAAGAAAGGAAGCTGCATTTAGCTTTCCTTCCTCCAATAGCAATGTTGCTTCCTTAATCTTTTTATCTTTTTCAATATTCTCCTTTCGTCTTTTATGTGTCGAAGAACCTCCACTCTCAGTTAGTTGTATAAATTGGCGACTTTTAAAGTATTCCTCGTCCCGAATAACTTTAACAAATTTAAAGAAATTGCCATTTGGCAACACAGAACGCCCTAAAACACAATTGTATCCTTCCACAGCTGCTGTCGTGCGAGTATTTTCCTTATAAACTGAAAAGTTATTGCAGCCCACCTAATTACAATTTCAGAAATAAGTTAATATTTTTAATATTTTACGTTAAGAGGTGTTACCTTCTTAATCCACTGCTTGTCGAAATAAGTTAAAAAATTGCGAAAATCGTTGTTAACATCAAACATAAAAATTCTAATCTTGATTTCGTGAAAAGCGCTTTCAATTAAATACGGAGGTAGCAATGGTAAAGCCAATATTTTGTGAAAATCCGAACTAGCTAGTTTTGAATTCCTAATAAATTCTAGCAAGGACTTGCGTTTGCTCATATTTCTTCTTAATGCTTGGCAAAAATGGAACCTTAAAACGAAAAAAATGTAATCGAAAATAAAAACGGCAATTTACATACCAGCAACCAACAGTTTTAACTGTGGGATACACATTTCGGATGGCTTTTCTCATGGCTGCCTCATAATCTGTTATTATTGTTGAAGGCTCCAAATCGAATACATTTTCTTTGATATATTGTAATAATTCTTCATAACATTTTTTATTTTTTTTATTCATTAAAATGAAAAATACTGGAAATACCTAAGAAGAAAAGGTTTAATTCTTAACACCCTCAACTTCCAAGAACTTATAAAAAGCAAAAAGTCTATAATATTACCCATAAGTATATATGAAATCATATTTATTCAATATCAAGCTGCGCCGCAGGCGAGCAATTTTTTTTTTAAAAATCGCGCGATTTTTAAAAAAAAAAAATTGCTCGCCTGCGGCGCAACTTGACCTTTCCATCGTTAAGCATGTTAAATATTATATATTTATGAATTCATTAATATTCTATTTGTTTGGAAAGAATGCAGTTATTTACCTCCTCAAAATATTGAATATAAATAACAAGTAGCTGTTTAAAGCACCCTTTTGGAACTATTTTAAAAGTTCCACCCATTAGGAATCTTCTATTCTGTGGAGGTATGTTTTCTTTTATTCCACTTATTATTTTTAAAGAGGAAAATATGCAAAAAGCTTGTTTTTCCTCCTCGAATATACAAGCGGTAAAGAATGGCAGTGGATTTGACATATCCTTGGTTAGACCAAAAGAAGTCCACACATGCTCAAAATTGAATGCCTCTATAACTTGCACTGGAAGTTGAGGTGAAGTAATGAAGGTTTGGCTAGCGATATATTGTAAGCCGCGTCGAATTTTGCCAAACTCAATGTTTTTTGTATCTTCTTGGAACCTACAAAATAATGAATATTTTATAAAGTTGCATAAGCACAATATCAATAAATACCTTTCGCAGGTATTACGATACGCTGATCGAATGCAACTGATGGCACTATTTTCTGCTCCTAGAACGCCATTTACGTTAGAACATTGTTGTTTCATATCATTTAGAGCCATTATTTTTAAATACGCCTCTTCCTCGTTTTCATGGTTATGTTCAATAAATTTTGTAGGCAGTTCGCAGGTACCGTTTTCCAAAAGATTTAACCGAGCGCGGCAAGTTTTTTTTCGGCATTCTAGTTTTGTTATATTATTATAACTCGATTTTTTCATATACAACATTTTTTGCTCTCTAACATAAAACAAATGGCCAGTTCGGCGTAGACCTATAATTCTCTCGCACTCCATAGTTCACGTACAAGTCGCGCAATTACTAGTAAACCAAGGCTAGGTTATGATGTGATAGCTGTCAGGCGTTGCCTGGCACACTTAGACCTATTTTCTGTCAAACAAGAAAAATGAAATAAGTCCCCAAAAATTGGGTTTGGGGACTTATTTCATATCCACTTTTGGGAACTTATTGCATATGAAATAAGTCCCCAATTTTTTTTCCCCCAAAAAATGAAATACTTCCCCAAAATGACATCTAAAATCGTTGTTGTTGTCCCCATACAAATTTTTGGGGACTTATTTCATTTTTTTTTTGGGGACTTATTTCTTGGGGACTTATTTCGCAGAGCCAAACAATCGCTAGGTCAACACTTGCCTAGTCTGCTCAACACGGAGTTTGGGTGGATCGACGGTGGTCATTTAAAATTACCAAAAGGGCAGCTAACCTATCAATGTCATTTAACGAGATCCTACAGTTCAATCGAGGACATGGTACATCGCTTCTGGGAAATAGAAGAGTACCACACGACACCATCAAGCTTTTCTGCTGAAGAACAAGCGTGCGAAGATCATTTCGTAGCCAACGTCCAGTGGAATACTAGGACGTATCCAAGTACGTCTACCATTGAAGGAAGGACATCCCACCCTCGGATCTTCTTTCAAAATGACATCAAAACGCTTCAACATGCTCGACCGCAAACTCTCGCGCAACCCCGAGGTTAAGAGGCAATATCATCAATTCATGCAGGAATACATCGACAAAGGACATATGTCTCGGCTCGAGGACATAGACTGGAATCATCAACACTTCTTTATTCCGCATTATGGCGTTTTAGGACCGCAAAGCAGCTCGACAAAGCTCCGCGTCGTCTTTGACGCTTCGGCCAAGTCGTCAAATGGCCAATCACTTTTGTGACGCTCCAGAGCGCACAATATAAATAAACATATAAAATAAGCTTAGGTTAAGAGAGATAAAAAGCATGAAGCGACATAGGGAATAGGATAAATATAATAATAATTAGTTTAAGAGAATAAAAAACCTTAAACGAATTCAAATTCAAATAAAAAGGCGGGCGCGCCAATAGAAATAGCTGGGGATACTGACCCACGATTACCTGGTCACACTGATCCATGATTAGCTGGTCACACGCGCTAAGCCGTAGGACCTGGGATTTTTACGTGGTGCGGGTACACTTATTCACGCCAACGGGTATAAAAAGGGTGCCGGTTGCCCAGTTCAAGTCACTCTGCAACCGACAGCGATCGGAGAAGGTGAGCCTTACGCATTGGTGTGAGCAACCTCCCTGGGAGTTACTTGTAGAGTCTTCTTTCTAGGATAGGGTCTAGTACCCCGTCCAAATACATTGTTGTTAGCGAAACCCCCTCCCCCCTCCTCTACCCACTACCCAGCCGATCTTTGGGGTTCATCCACCCACCACTACCCGACGCCGAGCGACGAAGCCGCCATCAGTGGCAGCGGACTCTAAGCTCGAGCCATTCCACGGTTCACCGAGTCGCCCTCCCGCTCGGGTTTCTTTAGCACCCCCCTCCCCCCCTCGTCTCACCTAACTCACCTTCGTAGACCCACAGTGGGTTGCGACTCGTCTCACAACCTGGAAGACCTCAGTGGTCTCCACACTCTCACCTAACCTGGAAGACTAAGTGGCCTCCAAACTCTCGCGCTTAACCTGGAAGACCTAAGTGGCCTCCAAAACTCTCTCACCTAACCTGGAAGACCTAAGTGGCCTCCAAACCCTCTCACACACACGGAGATATCAGGGATATCTCAGGGGGAATTATCTCGTGGGAAAGGGACGCATACCGAGGGACATATTCTCCGGCGCAAACAGGCGCCGAAAGCCGTATTCTTTCTTTCTCATCTACAGGACGCCAGCCGCTGCGCAACTACCGAAGGACGATCAGTAGTCGCCCACGACCGCCCTCGACGACACCGCCGAAGACGGTTTTAAGTAAATAAACGCAACCCCCTTCAATTTCACCGAACCCCGCTCGTGTCATACTCTGGGAACCGGGTCAAACTCTTACAGCAACCACTCCTGACAAAAATAAATGTTGAAACGAACTCCTGGACACCGTTGAACTACCCCAGCATAGCAGGAACGTTACATGGCGCCCGAGCAGGTTAAAGTGGTTGCGAAGAGGAGACGCCGGTAGAGAGTTATGTCGACCTGGGTGTACCTAGCATCGAAGGCGGACCTGATCGAGTACGCGGAGGAATTCGGATTGGACGCAACGGGAAAAGCGGAGGAATTAAGACAGAGAATAGCATCATTTGTAAAGAACCCGGATCACACAGAGGAGATCAGACGGAAGCTTGGCGAGCTAGCGGAGAAACACAGCAAGGAGAAAGGGTTGACGGAGCAAAACAAGTCACCGACAGAGGAACTGAGCGAGGTAGCAAACCAGATAGACCTCCTGGTGAAACAATTTAAAACACCAACGCGGTCGGAAGGAAAGACATCAGGCATGCCGGATAAAAAGGAACGAAAAATGGAAGTGGAAACCATAGACCGAGTGCGGAGCTGGGGGATAAGATACCAAGGAACCACCAATCCTTTAGAATTCCTCAGCAAGATGGAGGAGTGGTCCAAAGGCTACGGGATAGACAAAGAAGCTCTGATTCAAACCATGCCCTTCATCCTGGAAGGGGTAGCAATAGACTGGTGGAACACCACACCGAGTGAGATAAATACTTGGAAGGATCTCAAGGAAGAACTGCTGGAATATTTCCTACCACCCAGATACCAGGAACAGGTGGAGACACAAATTGCACAGCTGCGACAGCGGGAGACGGAACTAACAAGGGAATACGCAATGAACCTAAGGAAGTTAATGAGATTCACAGAGTATTCGGAAGAATCAAAGTTGGACCGTATATACAGAAATTGCAGAAGCAAAATAAAACTCTATACTAGACGCTCAGGGTTCAAAACATTAACGGAATTCTAGAAGTTAGCCGAAGAAGTAGAAGAAATAGAGGCAATGGAAGGAACCAACCGGCCGGTGGTAACAGGGAACCAGAACGGAACAACAGATATCTGCATGAGATGCGGGGGAACAGGACATGCCACAAGATCCTGCACCAACCCGCCGAGATTGTTCTGTTGGGTTTGCGGCAGAAACGGAACAAGAACAACGGAGTGTTGCAAAGCCATAACGGGAAACACCGGAGGTCCGAGCAGATAACGCTGGTGGCTCAGGACCAGAATCAAACACCAGCTACATGGGACCAATTAAGGTGTGACGGATTCCAGATATTGGCCATGATAACGATCGGAGCGGTAAAAGCGAAAGGAATTGTAGATACGGGAGCATCACGGAGCGTGATCAGCAAGAGAAGATACAGCGAATTAGGAAGACATGGAAGATGGAGGAAAGTGAGGACAGAGATAACGATGGCAAACGGATCAAGACAAAGATCAGATGGAGACTTCACAGCCAGAGTGCAATTCGCCGGAGAAGAATTCGAATTGGATTTTCTGATTTTAAACCAGGTTACAGGAGGGATACTACTGGGAATGGACTTTCTGGCGAAGACACAGACAAGGATTCAATGCGGCAATCTGGAATTGGACATCACAGAAGCAAATGAATGTCCAGAAGAAAAGGAAACCATGCAGACCACAATCGTAAGGGAACCAACAGATGAGGAGATCGACAAATTTCTGGAAAAACAAAGGCAAGTATTCGAAGGAATGAAGGGAAATAGTAATATTACAACCCATAAGATTTACATGAAGGATGATAGGCCAGTAAAACAAAGATACTACCCACGTAACCCAAAGCAGCAAGCGATAATCAACGAACAAGTGGATGAATTATTAGCATTGGGATTAATAGAACCTTCACATAGCCCATTCAGCGCACCAGTGGTGCTGGTAAAGAAGAAAAACAACGAATGGAGAATGTGTGTGGACTATCGGCTACTGAACGAACGAACCGAAAAGGATGCTTATCCGGTACCAAGAATGGACTTTATCTTAAATCAGCTAAGAGAGGCGAAATTCATCAGCACGCTGGATTTAAAATCCGGATATTGGCAGATACCAATGGAGGACCGCAGTAAGCAGTATACGGCGTTCACCGTACCAGGACGAGGTTTGTTTCAGTGGAAGGTGATGCCGTTTGGGCTCACAACAGCTCCGGCTACATTCCAAAGAGCACTAGATACGGTCATAGGGCCAGAAATGGAGCCGTTCGCGTTCGCATACCTGGACGACATCGTGGTCATCGGAAGGAACAAAAAAGAACACTTAGAGAAATTAAGGGAAGTGTTCAGACGGCTGCAAAATGCAAACCTAAAGATAAATGCGGAGAAGTGTCATTTTTTTCAAACAGAGCTAAAATACTTGGGACACATCGTGACCGACAAGGGCATCAGAACGGACCCAAAAAAGGTGGCGGCCATACGAGAATTACCGACACCGAAAAGCACAAAGGAGGTACACAGTTTCTTAGGTATGGCATCATGGTATAGGAAATTCATCCCTGGATTCACCGAGAAAGCAAGTGCACTACAAGAGCTGGTAAAAAAAGGGAAAAAATTCGAGTGGCAGGTTCAACATCAAAAAGCGTTCGAACGGATAAAAGAAAGCTTAACGATAGCACCGGTACTGGCATGCCCGGACTTTACAAAACAGTTCAAACTGCAAACGGATGCAAGTGACCTGGGAATAGGAGCAGTGTTAACCCAGGAAGATGCCGAAGGGGAACATGTGATCTCGTACGCAAGCAGAAAGTTGAGCAAGGAAAAACAAAATTATAGTGCCACCGAAAAGGAGTGCTTAGCAATTTACTGGAGCATCAATAAGTACAAAATGTACCTGGAAGGCTACCAATTTGTAGTGGTAACGGACCATTTGGCACTGATATGGTTAAATTCGATAGAAAGCCCCTCAGGGAGGGTGGCCAGATGGGCACTCGGATTACAACCATTCCAATTCGAGGTCAGATACCGAAAAGGGAAGTTGAACGCAGTGGCAGATGCTTTATCCAGGGCACCAACAGTAGAAATCTAAGCCGCAAGAAGTCAAACCGATTGGATAAAGGAAGCTTTCGAGGAGGTAAAAAAGGACCCGAGTAACGGGGAATTTAAAATAGAAGGGGAAAGACTATACAAGAAAGGCGGCAGCGAAAAAGACCTACAACCATGGAAACTTTGCATTTCAATGAGCGAAATTAAAACGGTGCTCCTAGAAAACCACTGCAACGCGACGGCAGGACACCTAGGAATATTCAAGACGTTGAAAAGGATTAAGGAGAGATATTTTTGGCCCAGAATGAGGATGGAGATTATAAAATTCGTAAAGGCTTGCGAGAGTTGCCAACGATACAAGCTGTCTCAACAAAAATCCGCGGGAAAAATGCTAACTAAAATTACCGAAGCACCATGGGAAACCATATGCGTAGACTTCGTCGGACCACTACCACGTATGAAACATGGAAACACCACACTAGTAGTAATAGTAGACAGGTTCTCAAAATGGACCGAAGTCACGGCAGTAAGGCAAGCAACGGCAGAAGCTTTCCTGAAATTATTTCGTGAAAGAATAATCGCAAGAGTTGGAGCACCAAAAACACTGATATCCGACAATGGAGTCCAGTTTACGGGAAGGAAAACAAAGACCGCCATGGAGCAGTGGGGAATACACCAGCAATTCACAGCACCATATATGCCACAACAAAACCCAACCGAAAGGACGAACCGAACCATCAAAACCATGATATCACAAATGGTGGGAGAAGAACAAAGCAGGTGGGACGAGAATCTGCCGGAGCTAATGCTAGCATATAACAGCAGCATATCCGAGTCGACGGGTTTCAGTCCAGCACAATTATTGTATGGAAGGAGTCTACGACTACCAGGAGCTCTGTTCGACAAAGTTACTAAAGGATCGGGACTAGCGACAGAAACAGTAGCAGCGAGGTGAAAACGACTAAGAGAGATTAGAGGCGAGGCAATCCAGAACATGGAAGAAGCAGCGGGGACACAAAAATTCCACTACGATCTACGAAAAAGAGAATGGAAACCAAGTGTAGGGCAGCTAGTCAGGTGCAAAACACACTATTTATCAAACGCAGCGGAAAAGTTTAACGCGAAACTAGCGCCAAAATATGACGGGCCGTGGGTAGTAGACAACTTTTGTTCACCGGTAATAGTAAGACTAAAAAATCAAAAAACTAAGAAATCGAAACGGGCATACATTGGGGACTTGAAAATATATGTACACACTAACCATACGCTAACAAACCGTGATAGTTTAGAGGCAGAGGGTAATCAATGTAACGCCTTACTCATTTCAGTGCACAACGACAACAACATGGACAAGTTTCAAAAGTCAAGCGAGAAGTTTCGGGAGGACTGCAAGCGGCTACAGCAGGCGACGAGATTAGCACAGCTAATATCGGCAAGACCAGCGGGTACCGGAGTGCGGGTACGGACAGCGCCAACTCGCCTCAAACCACCGATGTGCCGACTAGCGGAGCACGACAACCGGGGCACGAGCTCGAAGGATGACTTACCGGCACCCCGACCACCGGCGCAACCCTCGACGGCACGACCCATAGGGGGAAGACAAAGAGTGGCACACACCCCGAGAACACTGCTTGGGGCAGAAATCGGCGTATACCAACTGGTGCCAAGGATGGGGAAAGTGCGGACGTCGTCGCCGGATAGGGACATCCTGGAGCTACACCCCGATCCAGCTACAGACGACCAGCCAAGTTCTGAGGTACTCCACGGCCCACCGCTTCCAGCAGCAGCACAACAGCAGGAACAGCCGGACGTGTTCACCAATGAGATGGGGTGGACAGTACCGACTGATGCATAGATGTCGGCCAGAGCAGTGGACGAGATAAAGGAACGCTGGGGGCAGAAACGGAAGGGGCAGCAGCAGACCATCTTAGTAAAGGATGAAGAGAAGTCATGGAAGGTCATCTTCGGCAGGGGGTCGAAGATCACGATTCGGCACTTCGTGCCTTCGCAAGAGGGGGGGAGGTGTGACGCTCCAGAGCGCACAATATAAATAAACATATAAAATAAGCTTAGGTTAAGAGAGATAAAAAGCATGAAGCGACATAGGGAATAGGATAAATATAATAATAATTAGTTTAAGAGAATAAAAAACCTGAAACGAATTCAAATTCAAATAAAAAGGCGGGCGCGCCAATAGAAATAGCTGGGCACACTGACCCACGATTACCTGGTCACACTGATCCATGATCAGCTGGTCACACGCGCTAAGCCGTAGGACCAGGGATTTTTACGTGGTGCGGGCACACTTATTCTCGCCAACGGGTATAAAAAGGGTGCCGGTTGCCCAGTTCAAGTCACTCTGCAACCGACAGCGATCGGAGAAAGTGAGCCTTACGCATTGGTGTGAGCAACCTCTCTGGGAGTTACTTGTAGAGTCTTCTTTCTAGGATAGGGTCTAGTACCCCGTCCAAATACATTGTAGTTAGCGAAACCCCCTCCCCCCTCCTCTACCCACTCTCCAAAAGACCAGCCGTCATCAGTGCCAGCCGATCTTTGGGGTTCATCCACCCACCGCTACCCGACGCCGAGCGACGAAGCCGCCATCAGTGGCAGCGGACTCTAAGCTCGAGCCATTCCTCGGTTCACCGAGTCGCCCTCCCGCTCGGGTTTCTTTACGTAAACTCTGTAAAAATTTAAGTAAATAAATGCAACCCCCTTCAATTTCACCGAACCCCGCTCGTGTCATACTCTGGGAACCGGGTCAAACTCTTACAGCAACCACTCCTGACACAAATAAATGTTGAAACGAACTCCTGGACACCGTTGAACTACCCCAGCATAGCAGGAACGTTACACTTTACGACATCATGATGACGGGTCCTAAAATTCAATAGGATCTCGTTACCACTATACTTTCATTCCGACTACACAATTATGTCTTATCTGGCGACATACGTAAGATATACAGACAATTCGTAGTGGAGGAACGAGACAGGAAGTATCAACTAATTCTTCGAAAAGGTGACTCCGAAAAACTGCAAATCTACCAACTCAAGACGGTCACAGCCGCCCCATTCCTAGCTTATCGCAGCTTAGCAAATATCGCCGACGCACTGTTGCGCCTTAGGCCAAAAAACGTGCAATAAATCAAAATCTCGACTTTGGCCATTTTTCAAATGTGTATTACCCATGAATATCCGATCGTTTGTTTTTAAGATATGCCTTTTCAAAACTGACCAATTTTTCGCTTTTAAGAAACAACTTAATTTTTAGCCAATTTAGGCCACTTCTAGGTGGAATATCTTATAAATTAACTATCGAACGATCTTGATGCTTGGTTTCCCTAATTGGTGTGTTCATTTAGTAAAAATTACGTAAAAACCAATAACAGTTCCATATCAGGATCTCATAGTTATTCGATATTTGTTAAAGGTAAATTTTTTCACTATTTTTCAACTTTGGATGGAGATTAAAAAAATATATATCATAATGTATTTTTTATACTTCCCTAAAAAGTTTTTTGAAAATTTTTCTTGATTTTTGACAAGACTGGTGGATCGCAGCAGTGTGCTTTGGAGGCTGCAAATATTTATGGACGTCGACATAATGCGAGTACGGAATCGGGCAGGAAAATTCAAAAGTACTTCAGACGACCTTGTGATATTGCCAACCACTCATTGGGTTACCAAACTCATCGTTTATCATTATCACGAAAAATCCTACCACATCAAAGGTTTTATATTACGAAACTAAGACCTTTATTTAAACAAGTTCGCCGAGATTGCCAACAGTGTAAATTGGACAGAGCCAAACCTCAACCACCTATTATGGCTCCACTCCCTCCAGCCCGTTTAGGAGGATTTCAATGACCCTTTACGTTCGTGGGCATAGACTACTTCGGTCCACTCACGGTCATCGACGGAAGAAAGGCCCTGAAACGCTGGGGCGTGATCATCACATGCCTTACAATGAGGGCAATACACATAGAAATCGTAAACTCAGGCTGAGCAGTGCTCAGTGAGCACAGACTTTTGCCTTATGGGGCTACGCAACTTTATCGCACGGCGAGGCCTCTCACACGAAATCTACAGCGATAATGGAACTAACTTCCGGGAAGCGGATTCATTTCTCCAGGAAGTCCAATTCATAAAGGAATCCAAAATGCATCACCACCTAGGCCAGCTAGGAATCGAATGGAAATTCAACCAGCCAGCGGCGCCACACATGTGCGGTGCCTACTCACCAAAAGTTCTCAGACGAGACCCTAAGGACAGCGATGCTGTCGGTTAGTGCCAGACCGCTAATCACTTTCTGCTGGGATCCTTGAACGGTATTGAGCCATTTTGCGATCCAAAAATAATTAACTACAGAAGGTGCCTGCTTCAAAGCCATCAGTTCGCTAACCAGTTCTGGACTCGGTGGGTCACGGAAGTCTTGCCGACAATTACCAGGAGAAGAAAGTGGCACGAGAAGGCGAAACTTATTGACGTCGACGACCGCATTATAATTGTCGACGAGACTCAGAGCAGGAATACTTGGGTAAAAGGCAGAGTAATCGAAGTAACCCATCTGATGCACCAGTTCGCAGTGCCAAGGTCCGAATTAGAGATGGTTTTCTGGTGCGTTCTGCAGTCCGAGAGCAGCGACGCCGTTGAAGAGCGCCGCCGAGAAACGCACGAAGTGATCTTAAGCCGAGGAAGGCACGACGTCGACCAGCTGACGATGAAACCAATTCCAGCGAAAAGTAAAACTGAATAAAGTTTTCCGATTTGTCCCAATCGGATATCTCTGCATTTTCTTGGGTCACGGGCAGTCACGCAATACAAATTTGATGGGATGAACACACAATATCTATGAGCTAGTCGCGGCGTTTACGTAGCGATCAAACAGTTGAAAACAGTTCGTTACATCTGGCGTCCAAGCTTGATTGTCGTGATGGGTAAGTCATGGCTGTATTCCCTCAAAAGGGATGACTTTCCCGCCATCGCAGCCGCCCTTGGAATCACGCTAGAGGGTCCCGTGGATGACATGAGAAAATCGGAGTTCATAGACCGCACGAGCAAAGAACCGGAGACAGTGGCCAACCTCGAAGCGCTGGAAAGGGAATACGGAAAGAAGACTCCCGAGGTGAAAATCACAGGCACAGAGGGCTTGGTGAGAAGTTTAAACGTCCAAAGCCTCATGGACGCCGGCAACCAGGAGCGACGAAACTCCACTCAAAGGGAGAACAGTCGGGAAAGGCGAGAAAACTCCGATCGAAGGGACAGGGACAAGGTGGCGAAGCAGGTGCGAAAGTGGACCTTCAGGTACGACGGCCACGAGAAACCCCTGGAGTTCCTAGAACAAGTTGAGTGGTCAGCGGTGACGTACGGGCTCGTCGTCGATCTAGTCCCCAGAGCGATGCCGGAACTCCTGCAGGGAAGAGCCCTCAACCGCTTCTGGAAAACCTGGGGAGACTTCACCCAAAGCCTCATGGACGCCGGCAACCAGGAGCGACGAAACTCCACTCAAAGGGAGAACAGTCGGGAAAGGCGAGAAAACTCCGATCGAAGGGACAGGGACAAGGTGGCGAAGCAGGTGCGAAAGTGGACCTTCAGGTACGACGGCCACGAGAAACCCCTGGAGTTCCTAGAACAAGTTGAGTGGTCAGCGGTGACGTACGGGCTCGACGTCGATCTAGTCCCCAGAGCGATGCCGGAACTCCTGCAGGGAAGAGCCCTCAACCGCTTCTGGAAAACCTGGGGAGACTTCACCCGGAGCTTCCAGGAATTTTTCCTGCTCAGGGGCTTCATGGGGTAGCTAGCGGATCAGGTCAGGCAGAGGAAACAAGCCTACATGGAGTCTTTTAAAGACTTCAGACATGCAGACCTTGATGCGGCCCCTGGGTATGTCCCGAGAGAAGGTCCTGGAAAGGATAGTAAGGAACAGCACACAGGCACTGCGGATGTTTATTCGCCCATACGAGTGCAAGGACCTGGACGCTCTGATGGCACTGGCAGACGACTTCGAGGAGTTGGATCAGCCAAGGAGGGAGTTTGAGGAGGCCAACACCCCGCAGGTCAGGATGCACCCTGTGTCCCGCACGGAGAGAGGTCGAGCACCCTGTTGCCGAGCGAAGGGATTTCCAACACCCGGTAGCAGCACGAAGAGAGTTCGCGCACCCAGCAGGCACTCGAAGAGAGTAAGGGGCAGTATGCAGAAGGTGCCAGGACGGCACAGATGCTCCTTGGAGGCGAGGTCCACAGGACCAAAGGGCAGAAGGAAGAAGAGGGTACATACCAAACCCGGCGACGGCATGCCGAAGATGTGATAGCCAGGAGCACTGGGCAACAGAGCACCGAAACCGTCCGGTGCTGTTCTGCTGGATATGCGGGAAAATAGGCATTGTGTCCAGTAATTGCTGCCCGAGATCGGGAAATGCTCAGCGATCCCAGCCGCCGAGGGGCAACTAGGGTTCGCGAGGCACTGCCCCTCAAATTTAATGGGCGACCTGAAGGCGGAAGAAATGCAACTGTCCGCCACAGAGCTCATAGCCGGGAAGAAATTGAAGGCCACGGTGGACACCGGCGCCATGGCTAGCTTTATAAGCAAGGAGCTGGCGGACAAGCTGCAGGCGGCAGGACAGGTCGGGCCCACGAGGAGGCAAGTACGGATGACAGACGGACGATGCGGGAGCATCAACTCGCAGCTGAAAATAGAAATAGGACTCGGCACGGGAATTGTGGTAATACAGTTGCTGATCCTTCCTGGAATCATAGACGCCCTGGGGCTAGGATGGAACTTCCTCACCACAATAGGACCGAAAATGGAATGCGCTGGACTTAGGGAGCCAATACCACCATGAGACAGAGAACAAAGCTGCACAGAGGAAAGACTGTCCATCGCGGTCACGGAAACGCCAAAAGAATTCACGGAAGAGGACATAGGTGGATTTCTAAAAACAGAGTTAGCAGATTTCGGGGATATACGAGGAACGTCGACCTCGATGTTTTCGAGAGAACTGGCGAGAACTTTCAAGTTCTCTTATTCAGAAATAAAATTTCCAGAAGCAATTTGGGCCGAGTTGGTCAGCACAGCAGTCTAAGTTCTCAATAGGACGGGAAAATCTTCATTGAAGGGTCTGAGCCCTTACCAACTTTGGCTGGGCAAGAAACCAAGAATCAAACATCTTCGAATCGTAGGATCGACGTGCTATGTACACATTCCATTCCAAAAAAGAAAGAAGATGGACAAAAAAGTTGAAAAGGGGTACCTGGTGGGTTACGACGGCGATGAGAGATATCGTACTTACTTACCAGAGAAGCACACAGTAGTCGTGTCGAGGGACGTAAAATTTCAAGAGAAATTCAGCAATTGTGAACCAGGCGTCAACCTACCTTTTCAAGGTTTTGGATCCAAGGACGTCGTAGAAGACAAGAAAGAAGAAGACGTGAGCTTGCACCAGAGCGAGGACGAAGACACACTTCAGGAGCAAGACTTGAAATAAGACACAGTCGGAACAGGAAGCGAAGACAATTACGAAACCGAAGTAGAAACAAGCTTTGACGAAGAAAACAACAAGAAGAGACCGTTCGAAGTTGAAGAGACCGGAGCATCTGGATGACTACGTAGCAGCAGCCGAGAATTTTGTGCTGGAGAGTCCAGATTCCTTCCATGAAGCCATCAACAGCAACGTCGAGTGGAAAAAGGCAATGGACAGGGAAATTGATTCCTTACATCAGAATAAAACTTGGAACTTGACAAGACTCCCCAAAGGATCGAAAGCACTTTCGTGCAAGTGGGTCTATCGAGTCAAAACTCACCCCGACGAAAGTATCGACAAATACAAAGCTCGCTTTGTCATCAAAAGATTCGCCCAGAGACGAGGGATTGATTACGACCAAACTTTTAGCTCTGTCGCAAGAATGGAAACAATTCGCTCAGTGTTGAGCGTTGAGGCCAAAAATGATATGTTTTTGGTCCAGTTTGACGTCTCGACAGTTTTCTATACGGTGAATTGGACGACAAGGAGATTTACATGCAACAACCTAAGGGATACGAGCAAGGACAGGGGCTTGTTTGCAGATTGAAGAAGAGTCTCTACGGGCTTAAGCAAGGGCCGAGATGTTGGCAAGAACGCTTCGGAGGTTTCCTGCGGAAACACAATTTCAAAGTCAGCGAGGCAGATCCATGTCTCTACATCAGGGAAAGAAAAGGCAAAAAGATTCTACTCGTTGTTTACGTAGATGACGGACTCGCCGCAGCAACAGATACGCAAGATTTGGAAGAATTTTTGGACGAGTTAAAATCAGAGTTCAAAATTGTTTTAAGCAAGACTTGGGACTCAAAATCAAGAAACAAGAGAATGGACTAAAAATTAGTCAACGAGGATAAGAAAGTAAATAAACACGAGTTTGATTTTAAAGAAATATCATTTATTTACTGGCCTAAATAACTAAAGAAGTACAAATTATAATAAATAGGACTCGGCACGAGAACTGTGGTAATACAGTTGCTGATCCTTCCTGGAATCATAGACCCCCTGGTGCTAGGATGGAACTTCCTCACCACAATAGGAGCGAAAATCGAATGCGCTGGACTTAGGTTGGCAATACCACCAAGAGACAGAGAACACAGCTGCACAGAGGAAAGACTGTCCGTCGCGGTCACGGAAACGCCAAAATGATCAAAATCACCATGAAAGATGATCAGCCGGTCAAGCAAAGGTATTATCCAAGGAATCCCAAGATGCAAGGGGAAATCAACGCCAAGTTCGACGAACTGCTCGAAAAAGGCTGCATAGAACCATCAAAAAGCCCTTACAGCTCACCAATCGTCATGGTCAAAAGGAAGACAGGGAAATGGAGACTGTGCGTGGATTTCCGACAAATAAACGCGAAGTCCGTGAAGGACGCGTATCCGATGCAGATGATAAACTACATCCTGGACCAGCAGAGAGAAGCCAAGTACATCAGCAGCTTGGATCTAAAAGACGGTTACTGGCAGATACCCTTGGAAGCGGACAGCTGGCAGTACACAGCCTTCACAGTCCCGGGAAAAGGTCTATTCCTATGGAGAGTCATGCCATTCGGACTACACTCGGCATCAGCGACATTCCAAAGAGCGTTGGACCACGTCATAGGGCCAGAGATAATGCCGCACGCCTTTGCGTATCAAAACGACATTATCGTCATCGGACGGACCATAAAGGAACACATGCAGAACCTAAAAGAAGTGTTCAGGAGACTACGGGCAGCAAACCTGAAAGTAAATGCTGATAAGTGTAAATTCTTCAGGAAAGAGTTGCAATACTTAGGGACGGACCCGGAGAAGGTCTCGGCTGTAGCTCAGCTTAAGCCACCGGCAAACGTGAAGGAGCTCCGCCAGTATCTGGGGGTGGCATCATGGTATAGGCGATTCGTACCAGACTTCGCCACCATAGTGCAACCCTTGAACGCACTCCTCCGGAAGAAAGCGAAATGGGAGTGGACGGACGATCACCAGCAAGCGTCCGAAGCCGTCAAGGCCAGGCTGGTCGCGGATCCAATTCTGGCATGCCCCGATTTCAGCAAAACGTTTGTACTCCAAACAGACGCCAGCGATTACGGCCTCGGTGCTATTGTCACACAACATTCGGACCAGGGTGAGCGGGTGATTTCCTACTTCAGCCGATCCTTGAACGGGGCGGAAAGGAATTAGTCTGCAACAGAAAAAGAATGTTTAGCGATCGTGTGGGCCATCAGGAAATTAAAACCTTACCTGGAGGGCTACCACTTCAAAGTGATAACCGATCACATGGCCCTGAAGTGGTTGAATAGCATCGAGAGTCCGTCCGGCAGAATCGCGAAATAGGCGCTGGAGCTACAACAATACGATTTTGAAATCGCATACAGGAAGGGCCAGCTTAACATAGTAGCGGACGCCCTGTCACGGCAGTCGCTACCAGAAACGTGCCGAAGATTGAAAAACAAGGAAACCGATTCGCAAGAGCGAACACAATGCCCCTGGATAAAGGAAATGCAAGGAAAGGTTACGCAGAATCCACAAAAATACCCCGATTATCTGATGGAAGCCGACCGGCTGTACCGACATATTCCACACAGGGCTGGCAACGAGGACGTAGTCGCCTGGAAGCTATGCGTAAAAAGGGTCATTTCGGAAAATCACGGCGTGCCAACGGCCGGACACCTTGGTAGTCGGAAAACGATCGCAAGAGTGGCAGCAAGATACCACTGGGCGGGTATGTATCGAGACGTACGAAAATATGTGCGGAACTGTGAAAGTTGCATGATATACAAGCCTAACCAACTCCAGGCAGCCAGAAAAATGCTAACACAAATTCCGGAGGAGCCATAGGCCACGGTATGCGCCGATTTCGTCGGCCCCCTGCCACGGTCAAAGCACGGGAATTCGATGCTACTAGTCTTAATAGATCGATTCTTAAAGTGGACCGAAATCGTGCCCATACGAAAGGCAACCACGGAAACTCTTCAAAAGGCCATCAAAAAACGGATAATTTCACGGTACGGGGTACCAAAAATAATTATAACCGACACCGGCGTGTAGTTTATAGCCCCGAACACAAGAAAATCCGACGGAGAGAACCAACAGGACCGTAAAACCCATGATCGTGCAATTTACTGGAGCCGACCAGAGGAGGTGGGACGAAAAATGGCCAGAATTGCAACTGGCCGTGAATACAAGTGTAGCGTTTATCACGCAGGGTAGAAAGCCGAGACTCCCAAACGCGCTGTACGATGAGCAGACAGCCGGAACAGGAAAGGAAACACAAACACCCACGGAAAACGCGCAAAAACTAAAGGAGATCTTCGAGTTGGTTAGAAGAAACATGGAAAGGGCTGCGCAAGATCAGGCGCGTCATTATAATCTCCGCAGGCGACCATGGAAGCCGAGGTTTGGGGACAGGGTCTGGGCCAAGGAACACCACCTGTCCTGATCCGCGGAGAGTAGAGCAGAGCGGAACTGCCTATTCAAGATTTTCATACCTAGAGGCAACAAAATGGAGGCAGCACCAGCACCGAAACACAGCACCCAATCCGAGGCACGGGGAGCCGGCGTCGGGGAACAGCCCGCAGCGACATGGAGGCAGAATCCCGATTCCTACCTCCAGCTGTCCGCGTCCCCCCTTGCGTCGCGCTCTCCGTCGCCGGCGGAGGTGTCCTCGGATGAGGAGGATCACCTGCGACGAGAGGAGCGGGTGCGGCTCAAATCCCGCCGCTTCGAGATGGCGCGAGTAGGCAGGAGCTACATCCCGCTCGGGATGGCGCCGCCAACGGGTCGCGAAAGGGACTGGCGGCAGATGTTCCTCGCGCGCCGGATCACGCACGCCCGGAAGGTGGAGCAGATGAGGCGCCAGGCAGCCGCCGAAATCACAGTCCAGAGGCTGCTGAAGACGGCCGAGGAGGAGGAGGCCCGCCTGTGGGAGCCTCATCCGTGGACTTTGAACCGGCACAAAGAGGATGCACCGTGAACTAACGGGACATCCTGGACCTTGGACCCGATGCGTGCCGTGTGCAAAGGGAACTACCGGGACATGTTGGACCTTGGACCCGATGCGAGCCATGTGCAAAAAGGGAAATAACGGGAACCCGTCACTGCCTATATAAGGGACGGCGCAGGCGCAGCTAAGGACAGTCAATCAAGATACGCGAGCGAGAGTACAAGTGCGACAGTTTCCCAAAAGATCAAAAGATCAAAAGATCAAGAATACAAGTGCGAGGATTTAATCGAGTGCGTGGCCGTGAGAGTATCGAAAACCGAGTGCTCTACGCCCAGATCAAGATACCAAAGTCAAGACGCTAGGCAAAGTCTGAGACTGCAACGGTGAGATCTGCAGAGATTAGAACAGAGTCGAGAGAAGGACAGGAGCAGAGACGAGAGAAGGACGAGCTACCGGCGAGGTGAGCGCGGATCAAGAGATTGTGCCAGGCGTCGAGGTTACGGTGAACTGACGAAAAGGCTGAAACCTCGGATTTGTCCTGTCGGGACATTTGTTTCTCAGGCTAGAGCCAGACCGACCTCAGGGAACACGGCGATACAGGTGGTCACGAGATCATTCTCGTCGGAACCCAAAAGGAAGGTTGTGTAGACTTTGTGAATCCTATAAGCCGGGTGGAACTGGAGAGGAGCCGTTGGAAAACGACGCCGCTGGAGTCCACAAAAAGCACGATCCGAGAGCAGCGACGCCGTTGAGGAGCGCCGCCGAGAAACGAACGGAGTGATTTTGAGCCGAGGAAGGCACGACGCCGACCAGGCGAGCCGCAAAAGCCAGCTGACGAAGAAACCAATTCCAGCGAAAAGTAAAACTGAATAAAGATTTCCGATTTGTCCCAATCGTATATCTTTGCATTTACTTGGATCACGGGGAGTCACGCAATACAAATTTGGTGGGACGAACACACAATATCTCTGAGCTAGTCGCGGCGTTTACGTAGCGATCAAACAGTTGAAAACAGTTCGTTTCAATTTCTAAAAGTGTTCCAATTGGAAAGAAAAACCTACTAACAAAACATCAAACTGTTATGCCTTATACTTAAAATGTTAATATTTAACAGTGCACTGTTAAACTAACAGCTGCAAAGTCAGCTGCTGCTTACAAAGGCAAGTACGCAGGCTCTGCACATCTTTGTAATTCATTTATTTATGTAAAACACAATAAGTTAACAAAAAATTGCAAGAACATTTGTATCACAGGTTTGGACTATGTAAATGTAATAATTTGACCAAATTGTGCGTGCTCATACAAATGCATATTAAGCTGGTTTCTGGGAAATAATTTTCAAATTTGGACAGAGTTTTGAAAAAGAGTTTTAGATTATTTTAAAGCGCGACCAAGACTATGTTGTAGCTTTGTCAATACAGAATCGGTAGGTTTTATAGGATTCTGCACTTTTCCGCACTATTGGAGCAATTTGTATTTTTCTCAGATAACCTCACTTGTTTAATCTTTGGTTTGTATGCAGTGTCTAATATTACAATTCACGTATTTTTGTATGGTAATACTTAGAAAATCACTATGAAATTACCTTTTTATTAAGTATTATTTACTTTAAAATGATTTTACGTCATCATTTGACTATAGTTACCTTGCTATAAATAGTTTTAGAACTTTTGTCAGGAATTATATTGGAAATATTAAAAACAAATTCGATTTCACCTACAAACAAGGAAGGAAATTAACTTCGGCAAGCCAAAATTTATATACCCTTGCAGTTATAATAAGTACCCAAAGTTTAATCCTCACTCGATCAGTGCTGTATTTGGGATTCCAAATATATTATTACCCATTGAAAATGTTGAAATTAAATTGTCAAAAATTAAAACGCCTACTGCCTACTGTTACAATGTATTTTTATATATTTTTTGAGATTATTCCTATGGGAACCATAATATATAGTGGTCCGATCCGTACTACCTGCAATAGAAAGAAGACTTTTGGAAAAGTTTCATCGCGATTGCTTTAAAACTGAGAGACTAGTTCAAAGAGACTATAGGTCGAAAATTTTGAACTTTGACCACGGATTTCTTAAAACTGTGACCTCATAGAAAGTTTCCAAGTATGGGGTAGTAATATAAAGCTAAAATCCTTTCAGGTTTTGGAGCGTTTAGTCTAGGGCCAAAAAAATGTCCGGATTTTGTCGACCTGTGATACCATAAACCTTTTACCCCATAGTGCACTGTCAATCTAATGCTCAGTTTTGTTTTACCCAGAGACTGCATTGTGCGCTTGATCATCCCCGTTTTGATCGTCTACCTATACACTTGCTACTGTCTTAACGCTCATTATCATTACATCCTTCTCACTCGCAAAAACGAATTGTGGCAGAGGAGAGCAAGTGTTTTTTTTTGTGTAGCCCTCTTCAAATACTCATCATTGCACACTGGGAGGCAAACCTTGCATAACTTTGGGAAGCTTAAATTTCGCGTTAACATTTGTAACGAACTGATTTTATAGGTCTGCTCACTACGAGATTCGTGGGGCTAGCTCAGTAAGATTGTGTGTTCGTCCCACCAAATTTATATAAACGTGACCGCCCAGTAGATCAGTAAGAAAGCACAGAATTCACGGGTTCTTAGTGGGTTTATTGCGGGGTGGCAGTACAGTGTTCTTGTAGGGTCGGCTGGCCTTGGTATTGCCACTGGTGGCCGTCGATGACTCCTAGTCGCCTTGATAACTCGGTGCTCTCCTCGTCGATTTGGCGCTCTGGTTCTGTAGCTCCCTCGACGATCCTTGAAGCTCCCCGAAGATCCTTGAAGCTCCCTGAAGATCCTTGGAGCTCCCTGAAGATGCTCGGCGCTGCTTGTCTCTGCTGCGTGGAATCGATCACTACTCGTAGCGCCTTGGACTCGCCAGGAGATCAGCTGCGCGGGTTTAGGGAAGCGTCACCGTTCTCAGCCCAGGGTGAACAGAGGCCGCGTTCTCCAGGAATGTCTCCTTTTGATACACCACCGGCCTGAAGAACTTGTGAGATGGTTCCGAAGCCGCCCAGCTGGGGCAACCGAGCGGGTCGCAGGTTGCGGATAGCGAACGACCTCTACTTCCGGAGGTCAGCTGTGAATAAACTGGTGGCAGAGGTCAATCACGGAATCGTGGACGGAAGCCCCAGCAAATAATCAGCCCCGGACAGCCAGCGGGTATCTTGCATCGACGCAGTACCGACGATGCGAGTTGTTCAGCCGCATCTAAATAGTTGCTCTACACAAACCCAAAAACCCTACACACCACCTACCCCCATCCTCTCCCAAACAACATCTCACTCCGGGCCGGACTAAGGCGTAATTCGGACCGTGCCGAGAGTCAGCCTGACTGGGGGCCCGGGTCAAAAACTAGCCCAGTCTTGAACGGTGAGCTCAGGGACATGGCGACCCCCTGTTCTCTGCCCGGGTGGACCTTCCCCTTCTCCGCAACTCGTGGGATCTAATATGGAGACAATCAACAAAATAACACAAACTAACACAGAGACGGGAACTCTTAAAAAACCCACAGAAATGCCGAGCACTGGCTCCAACACAAGCACCAGCACGGTCATCCCAAATTGGGGGTGTTGGGTGGCAGAAAGCCGGCTGCCGATACGTCCGCCTCAGGAGCAACTGCACCAAAGGCAACGGTAGGCACAGCCAAGACGATCGTGCCACCCACTAGTGGCAAATACACCTACGCAGAAAGACGGACTGCCGCTCAGACTCTGCGCTCACATACAAGGAGCAACATTGCCTCACCTTCGCCAGAATGGCTGAAGAAGGTAGAGTGGGCAAAGTTGGTGCTCCCCAACTATGGGCAGGATAAGCCCACACAGGAAGGTGCTCAGACGAAGCGGCAACGATCCCTCGAGCTACCCGGACCATCGGCGAAGAGATCAAAGGTCCAGCCCTCGGTCTCCTTCGCGGAGATCACCAAAGATCGAGTCCTACTCGGTCCTATCGATAAGGAAAACCCGGAAGGACGGATCCCCAGAAATAAGTGGAAAGCAGTGGAGTCCCACCTGTCCATCTTATGCCTGCGCATGATCCGCGAAAACCCATGCTCTCCGCCCTGCTGCATGGACGCGGGATGGTACCAAGGCAGCGTCAAGGTGGTAGCCTGCGACAGTCAGCGATCGGCTGACCTATATAAGCAGGCAGCGAGTAAGCTCGGTGCGGTCTACGAGGGGGCGAATATTGTCGCACTCGACTGGTGCGACGTCCCTAGTAGGCCCCGAGCCCGGATCTGGCTCCCTGCAGCTATGAAGGCCCCGGAGGACATCCTCTATATGCTGCAAGTTTGTAACCCGCACCTCCCCACGAAGGACTGGAGAGTCGTCAAGGTGGAGGAACACGAAGGGGACGTAAACCAGGCGGTCTTGGTCCTAAATAAGGAGTCGGTGGCGCCAATCGAGGATGCTCGAGGCAAGCTGAACTTCGGGTTCAGTGCCGTATACATGAAGGTATATAAAGGCGACTCGAATGCTGCCGGAAGCCCTGCAGGCAACCCAGCCGAGCAGGTGCTTGCCGAGAAGTTGGAGGCACCTGGTGGGCCGGAGGACGGCTACTCTACCGATTCCTCGCTTAGTAGGGAAATCCGAGCGCTGGGACCGGCTATCGAGGACGTATACCTGAGCGAGGAGGAGGCCGACGTCACTGTTGTGGAGGTTGCAGATGCAGATGACGCTAAGACTTCTGCAAATCAATCTCCACCACAGTAAGGCAGCTTCGGCTGCACTACAGCTTCGCCTGGCTCAGGGCGAAGCCGACCTAGTCCTGGTACAGGAACCTTGGGTGGTAGGAGGCAAGGTTGCTGGACTGGGAACAAAAGAGTATAAGCTAATGCTTGACCCCAAACAAGGTAAAATTCGAACCTGCATTTTAGCCAAAAGGCACCTTAATATATTTCTGCTTCGCAATTACAGCAACGGAGATAACACCTCAGTAAGCCTAGAGCTGCAGCACGGCTCCATTAGGCTGCTATCGGCCTACATGGCTTTTGAAAAGGAAGACCCCCCAGACGCGCTAGTCAGAGGACTGGCAAAGGAATGCGAAGAGCTCAAGACAGGTTTGGTAATAGGCTGTGACGCCAACGCCCATCACACCCAGTGGGGTGGCCCAAACAACAACGACAGAGGTGAGTCTCTTTTTGACTTTATTCTTAACTCGAACCTATTTTTATGCAATAGGGGAAACGTCCCCACCTTCATAACCAAAGCGTGCCAAACGATCATAGATCTAACGTTGGTATCAGATTCACTAGTAAGTGCAGTTAGTAACTGGTTCGTCTCCGACCAGCACTCTTTCTCAGACCATAGATTCATTGAAACAATATTGTCCCTTGATTCCCCCTTGCCGGTCAGCTTCGCGAACCCCAGAAGGGCTGACTGGCCTATGTACAACGAAGTTCTGACGAATATCCTTCCCACGGAACCGCCAGAAAGCACAACAGATCCACATGAGTTGGATATAACAATAGACATTTTCACAAATGCTTGCAACTCGGCTTTCAAAGTTGCATGCCCAATAGGGAAACCAAGAGGGAAGAAAAAACCCCCCTGGTGGACGCAACAACTATCAATCCTCAGATCCAGCTGCAGAGGCCTGTTTAACAGAGCAAAGGCAGGAAACGAGGAAACGAACTGGCAATGCTACAAGCGCGAATTAGCCTCGTACAAAAAGGCCCTTAGAAGAGCGAAACGAGCCGCATGGCACACTTTCTGCTCTGACATAGAAGAAACGACTGATGCTGCAAGGCTCAGGAAAATACTCTCCAAGACAGCCGCGCCCCTAGGCTATCTACAGAAAGCGAATGGATCCTGGTCGGACTCTAGCAACGAGTCCCTAGACCTACTTCTAGACGCTCACTTCCCAGGAAGCCAACTAACTGGGCGTCCTCCAGAAAGAATTGGCGGAGAAGGGATTAATCTAGATCTCCTCATATCAGACCGCAACATTAAATGGGCCATTCAGAGCTTCAAACCATACAAACGCCGGGACCAGACGGAATAACACCGGCACATATCCAACAAGCTGGTCAGCTAGCTATTAATTGGCTTAGTAAAATCTTCCGCACCATTTTGGCGATAGGAGAGCTACCAACCAGATGGCGGGAAACGAAAGTGGTCTTCATTCCCAAGGCAGGAAAGGCCACCCACACCACAGCAAAGGACTTCAGGCCAATAAGCCTGACATCTTTCCTGCTTAAAAGCTTCGAGAGGCTGTTAAGCCTACACCTGAGAGCCACCATAAACCCGGCAAACTGTCCGAGGCACAACACGCCTACACCAAGGGTAAGTCAACCGAATCGGCGCTACATGTCGTGGTAAGTAGCATCGAGAAATCACTCAACAATAAGGAGTACACACTGATCGCATTCCTAGACATAGAGGGAGCCTTCAACAACGTATTACCAACCGCCATAACAGGTTCACTCACAGAACTAGGTGTTGAGGCACAACTAGTGGGGCTGATCCATAAACTGTTGATAAGCAGATTGGTTACGGCCGCACTAGGGGCCTCAACTCAAACTAGACTAGTGAACAGAGGAACCCCACAAGGGGGCGTTTTATCCCACCTTCTGTGGAATATCGCAGTAAATAAACTACTGCGAATTCTGGAAGGAGGAGGATGCAAAGTGGTGGCATACGCAGACGATGTCGCCATCATCTTTAATGGTGAGTATCCACAAACACTCTGCGATCTTATGACCGCAAAGCTAAAAATACTATCGGAATGGACGATAAAAAACGGACTCGGGGTAAACCCCTCAAAAACGGAGCTTGTTCTTTTTACGAATAAGTACAAGATCCCGCAACTCAACCCACCCATATTAAATAACTGCAATCTCTCTTTTAGCGAACACGCCAGATACCTGGGGTTGGTATTAGATAAGCGCCTTAAATGGGGCCTAAACAACCAAGAGAGAACCAAAAAGGCAACCATTGCACTTTACTCCTGTAAAAAAGCAATTGGGCTAAGATGGGGCATGTCACCCAAAATTGTAAACTGGATCTACACAGCGGTAGTCAAGCCAATCCTCCTATACGGGGTGGCTCTATGGTGGACCGCTCTACAAAAGCAATGTATCCTAACTCCACTAAACAAAGTACAGCGAATGGCGGCTCTGTGTATTAGTGGAGCCCTTAGAACTACCCCAAACGAAGCGCTGAATGCGATCTTGAACCTTCCGAGCCTGGACTTAGCAGGCATGGAAAGGGCCAAATCGACAGCCATTCGTTTGAGGGATACTGGGCAATGGAAAGCCCAATTTTACGGTCATGCCAATATACTTCAGCATGATAAGTCGATTCCAAACAAAACGGACCTATGCAAATCTCATGAGTACACACACACACCCTTCGAGGCCCGGATCCCAGATAGGGAGGAATGGCAGCAGGGCAGACCTGGCCCGCCAGACGCGATCTGCTTCTACACAGATGGCTCAAAATTGGACGGGCACGTTGGCGGAGGGGTATACTCCGAACAATTAGACATTAGAAAGTCATTCAGACTCCCGGACCACTGTAGCGTCTTCCAAGCGGAGGTACACGCTATAAAGGAGGCACTCGACTGCCTAGGGAACACCAGCCTAAGTAGACACCTTAATATATATTCTGATAGCCAAGCGGCTATTAAATCAATCTACTCGACAAACACTAACTCACGAACAATAGCAGACTGTCGCAAATCTCTCCACGAGATGGCTAGACAGTTTACTATCAGCCTAATATGGGTTCCGGGTCACCGGGACATCGTAGGCAACTGCATAGCGGATGAGTTAGCCAGGCAGGGCACCATCATGCCTCTCCTTCCAGAAAAGGAGAGTGTCGGTATGCCCATGGCAACTTGCAAGCTAAACATTAGAAATCAATTTATTAAAATAGCTAACACTAATTGGCAGAATGCACCAAAGTGTCGTATCACACACCAGTCATGGCCGATGATTAACAATAAAAGAACGTCAGCACTACTCAAACTCAGCCGCACAGAGTGTGGTATGTTAGTTAGAGTCCTTACAGGCCACTGGCTAGTCGGCACACATGCCGGCAGGCTAAAAGCCCCGAAAAATGACTTTTGTAGGAGCTGCAGGGATGAGGAAGAAGAAGAAACGGTGGAACACCTTCTCTGCTGCGACTGTCCCTTACTTTGTCCCGGATGGTCCCACTAGTGTTCCACTCAGATCGCGCTGGCAGTCCAAGTTACGCAGGGATACTGCCGAGCGCTTAACTTCGCTTCTACGCCTAGTGCAAACGAACGTTCCGCCCTAGCCTCACCTTTTGGCTTATCGTCCGTGACGTTTCCTCGTAGCTGGATCTGTCGTGGTGGGTGGCTTGACGTCGAGTGGCTTGACGTAGCGTGGCTTCTGGTACTCGGGGTCTTGGTCGTACGCCGATCCGGGACTACTCGACTCAACCGTAGGGCTCTTCTGGAGTTCTCCACTCGACACCGCAAACGATCGACCGATCTCCCTTCTGGCTCGTTTCACTCGGGGTTCAGACACACGCCGCTCCGGGACTACACGACTCAAACCGTAGGGCTCTTCTGGAAATCTCCACTCGAGACCGCAAACGATCGACCGATCTCCCTTCTGGCTGATCGCACCAGGACCTGCTTAGGCAGGGGCACTGGGTCTAGATAGGTTTCTCCCCGAGTGCACGATTTCTTGTCGCAGGCTTACACCGCTCAACTCTGATCGACTCTCCAGGCGGATTCGCGGATTTAGTTGAGACAGGAATGAAAACGGATCGCCTTGACCTAGCCGTGTGACGCCCTCTGGACCTCAGCTACCTGAGTCTCAATTCGGAGATTCCTGGTGATCCAATCCCGAACGTCTCGACGTAGCGATCTTGTTCCTTGTAGGCTCCCACGGCGTTGCTTCCGGCGACTCGATTTGTAGTTGTTCACTTGTTGTTCACTTGTAGTGTATCTTGTATCTTGACTGATCTTGATCCACACTCTTGACCGACTGATCCTGATCGACTGATCCAGCTGCCAGCGCCCGGCGGCTTTATATAGGGCCTCTGGGAACCGTTATTTCCCTTGTGCGCTCTGATCGCGGCATCTCTCCACTCCAGGTCCAAAGTCCGTGGTTCCTGTTTGACCCACTTGTCCTTCACGCACGGCCTCCAATTGTAGTTCTGCGTGTTGCTGCCATCCCGCCGGTTCTCGTGGTGCATGTGGCACGCCTGTGTGCCGCTCCGCTGCCAAGATGTGGCACTTGTCCTCGCGGTCCAAAGTTCCCGGCAGAGTCCAAAGTCCGGTGCAGTTCCGTTATTTCCCTTTTGCACACGGCACTCTGGCTCTGCCCGCAAAGTCTCCACCCTCTCACTCTCCGCAACCTATTCTACAAACTCTCTCTCTGTCAGAGTTCCCTCTCTCAACCTTGAAGTCTCCAAACTCTCTCTCTCCACTTCTCGGTCTCCAAACTCTCTCTCTCCGCTTCTCGGTCTCTAAACTCTCTATTTGCGAGTTTCTCTCCACTTGCTCTTCGCCGCGCCGCTACTACGCTACTCTTGCCGCGTAAATGGTAAACGGCCGGCCATCCACGGTAGCAGAAATTTGTGGGGAGTTATTCAACTCCTCACACATTGCAGGTGCTCCAATCTTAAGAGACAGATAATGCTGCTGGATTTACTTATAAATTAAGGCGCTAGTCACAGGTGTACAATTTTAAGGTTGAACTTAAAGCTTAACTTATATGATAACATTTGTGTCGGCTCAGATATATATAATACGTTTCATTATTACTCTTATTACTATTATTTTTTTAATTGACTTTTATTTTTATTTTTATATGTTAATTTTAATTTTTATTTATTTATTTTTAATTTTTTAAAATTTTTGAATTTTTAATTTTAATTTTTAATTAGTTAATTTTAACTTTTAACTGTAATTTTTTATTATTCTCACTTTCTCTCTAGATTCTGGTGGTGCTCTTAATTAGTATTAAAATATTCTTGCATCATTATGTTTCTGGTTCTTCTTGACGAACTAAAAATAAGTTTTTCATATAGATACAACGAATCTTGCTTGCTTATAATTTTATGGAGTAGTAATAGGGCCCTAAGGTTTGTCCAGGATTTAAGTGGCATGTTAAAGATTTTAGTTGTAACGTTACTTATATCGTCAGCTCTCTGTCTATTATAAATATATCTTGCCACATTATTAAACGCTACCGGCAGCTTGCGCTGACCTACGGAAAAGTACCGGTATAAGGTACATTTTTGCAATTGTCTCTTTTATTTTGGTCGGTAAGAAGTCTTTGGTCAAGTATAAGTTTCTAAGTATTGCATACATTTTTCCCACAGATTTATTAATGTGATCATCCCAAGTCAATGTTTGATTAAACGTAAATCCTAAATTAATTGCAGTTTTCACATACTCAAGAGGAGCATTATTAATAGATAG
>JAWNOE010000074.1:0-160000 GCA_035046095.1 Drosophila pseudotakahashii
TCATACAGACGGACAGACAGACGGACAGACGGACATGGCTAGTTCGACTCGGCTAGTGATCCTGATCAAGAATATATATACTTTATAGGGTCGGAAACGCTTCCTTCTACCTGTTACATACTTTTGCACAAATACAATATACCCTTTTACTCTACGAGTAACGGGTATAATAAGATTAGAAAAATTCCCTTATTTATGAATTTATCTTATAAATGATCCATAAATTGTTCAATACTTACCCAAATGATACTTTATTGAAATAAGTCGATAGCAGTCGACTGAAAATCGACTGAACAATCGCAAAGCATACTATCGACTTGTAGTCGACTTCAGTCGATTTTTTGTCAGCTCTAGTACCGATGGACTTTCACATGGAACATATATATATTTATAAATAAATAAATAATAATAAATAAATATAAGGTGAGTATTTTGTTTTAAGTCGATAAATAAGTTAAATAACCTACATAAATAAATTAAGAGTTAATTTAATTTTGTTCGCAGCGATTTTTTCCAGTTCTTCGGGAAGTGTAGTTATTATTTTTTTTCGGTTGGCAAATATATCTCTGGGCTCCTAATAAAAACCTGTGGCCACCCAGGAATGAGTGTACAATTTTCTCCGTGAAAATTTGTTTACTTCCTGGTGGCTGGTCTTTGATTACTCCTCCACAAATTGCTTGCTCCTGATCCGTGATTATTCACTCCGGAATATTCTATAAAACTCAATGGAGGAGCTTCAGTTATGTAACACAAAACAATTCCGCCAGCAGAACCGTCTTCGTCCACTGATTTTGCTCTTTAATTCTCCTTGCTGTTTTCCAATTCCCTCTTTGCAAAAAAAAAACACTTAAAATTTTCGTATTTAAACCTCGGTTCAAATGGCGCCACTGTGCGGTGCCTGCCCTCGAGAAATAGAAAAAGAATATTGAATACAGGGAAAGCGAGGCAGGCGAAGTTCGACATTTTGTTTCGTTTTCTATGATTTTAAGAGAGAACAATTTGGGAGAGCGTCGTCTCTGCCGAGGCGCTGCCGGCGTCGCAGTCAACTCAGTGCTTTTTTAGCGCTTGTGCTGAATTTGGGAACTGCAGGGTATGTACTTGACCTCACGAAGTTGGTTTAGTATGTGGTCCATTCGGGGTACCGGGTATGCATTTCGTTCTATTTCTCCGTTGTATTTCTCCCTTTAAAAAATCGTTAAAATTTTTTTTAGGATAAGATTTTAAAGATAAAGATTGTCACTATTAAAATAGTTTGACAGCAAAACAAACCAATAATCTGTTTGCCTGTTATTCCCCGAAAGTCAAAGGTAACTTCGTTTACGTTTTAGAGTTTTTAGTAAAAACTTATTACTAATAGGTTTATAATATTAAATAATAAATATAATTTAATAGTGACCGATTCACTACCTTAAAGATTTTACCGTGTTAACTTATAGAAAATGTCTTGGTTTTTATACCCGTTACTGTACTGTTACAAAAGTATGTAACAGGGAGAAGGAAGCTTCCGACCCTATAAAGTATATATATTATTGATCAGGATCACTAGCCGAGTCGATCTTGCCATGTCCGTCTGTCCGTCTGTCTGTCCGTATTAAGGTTGAGATCTCGGAAACTACAAAAGCTAGAATTACCAACACATATTCTTGGGCTTCCTACGCAGCGCAAATTTATTTCAGACGAGCGCCACGCCCTTTCTAACGCCCACAATCGCCCACAAACGATTTTAAAATGTGTCTGGCGCCCACATTTTTAAAGATTTCGGAGAAGTATAAATGCAATTTTGTAGCGTTTATATATACCTATTAAAATGTATTTTTGAAATCGGACCTTTCGTTAAAAAGTTATGCCGATCAAAGTTTCCGACCCCATAAAGTATATATATTCTTGATCAGCATCACTAGACGAGTCGATCTAGCCATGTCCGTCTGTCCGTCCGTCTGTCTGTCCTTCTGTTTCTACGCAAACTAGTCTCTAAGTTTTAAAGCTATCGGGCTCAAACTTTCCCAAAAGCCTTCTTTCTATTGCAGGTAGTATATACATATGTCGAAGACCGGATCGGACAACTATATCTTATAGCTCCCATAGTAAGGATCGAATAAAAAACCGTAAAAAAATTCCAGCTTTGGTTTTTATACCCGTTACTCGTAGAGTAAAAGGGTATATTGTATTCGTGCAAAAGTATGTAACAGGGAGAAGGAAGCTTTTCCGACCCTATAAAGTATATATATTCTTGATCAGGATCACTAGCCGAGTCGAACTAGCCATGTCCGTCTGTCCGTCCGTATGAACGCTGAGATCTCGGAAACTATAAAAGCTAGAGGATTGGCATTTTGCATGCATATTCTTGGAGTTCCTACGCAGCGCAAGTTTATTTCAAAATGGTGCCACGCCCCCTCTAACGCCCTCAATCGCCCTACACCATTTTTTGAAAGGTGTCTGGCGCCCACACCATTAAAGATTTTGGAAAACTAAAAATGCAGTTTTATTGTGACTATCAATACCTATCGAAATGTAGAAGAAATTTTTCAAATCGGACCATTCGTTAAAAAGTTATGCCTGATCAAAGATTTTATATATCTATCTCCCTCGCACTCCCTTAGCTGAGTAACGGGTATCTGATAGTCGGGGCACCCGACTATAGCGTTCTCTCTTGTTTTTGAAATATTACCTTCTACTTTTGGGAATACTATTTTTTAAAAATTTTTGAATTACGAATAAAATTTTTAAAAAATCGGATGACTATATCATATAGCTGCCATAGGAACGGTCGGAAAATTAAATGGAAATTAATAGGGAAAAAATTATATCTTTGTTGACTTTTATTACATTCTCTTCTCCTCTGGGATATGGATTTTCTTTAACATTTCAAAATTTCGTATTAAATTATTAAAAAATTCGGACGGCTTTCTTATATAGCTGCCATGCGAAGAATCTGAAAATTAGTGTTAAAGTAATACGAAAGCAGCTAAAATTTGGATTGTTGTAACGCATACGCAAATTAATTTAAATTTAATGTTTTTTAAATGAATAGAAATGATCTGCAAGGGTATATAAGCTTCGGCTGGCCGAAGCTAGCTTCCTTTCTTGTTTTTTGTGTCTTTCTCCCACTAAAAAATCTCTACAATTTTTTTCAGAATAAGATTTAAAAATTAAAAGTTTTACCGAATGTAAGCAAATTACATCATTTTTGAACCATTGAGGTCCTTTTTCTCAGAATCCTTGCGTCGGGGAACTTTTGGAGAACCCAGTTTAAATTGGATATTCGAAGCGAATCCGATTTTATCGCATCCATCGAAGTAAATAAAAAAACATTCATATTGTAACCAGGGCTGTG
Organism: Drosophila pseudotakahashii; assembly: GCA_035046095.1. NCBI lineage: Eukaryota > Metazoa > Arthropoda > Insecta > Diptera > Drosophilidae > Drosophila > Drosophila pseudotakahashii. Next base: position 3,335 of record JAWNOE010000074.1, read on the forward strand.
TTTTGTGTCTGTGATATTTTGGAGGATATAATGCTAGTTAACCTTAACTGATGAACACTTTACATATCATAAATCTAGTAACTTAACTTATAAGTCTTAGTGCTAGGGCACATAATTAAATAAAAATACAGGAAAATAAATGTTGACTTTCTTATTAATTTGAACCCTGGTTCGAACCTGAACCCTGCTCCGGCTCAATAATAAACCGGTTCGGAAACCGGAACCTTATCTGTCGATTAGGTTTGAACCACGAACCGAACCCATGCCATGTTATTATTTAATAGAGCCCTGCAAGAGCCCTTTAACTCCTCTTGCAATATCTTCATATTTGTATCATATATATATATAATATATATAAATTAATGAGTTTGAACCAATATTATATAATCCCCTTATTTGAAATATTTAATCGGAATTATTCAAGCTGTTTGAGCGCACAGTGAAAGATTTTGCCAATCTAGGGGGACTTAAATCAGTAGGAGTCGTTTTTTTTAAGATATCAGCTTCAAATTTGGAGTCAATATTCTAATAAACCCATAGATTATTCTAGACATACACAAATGGGCTTTGGAGGGCGTAAACAAATAAAAAAAACTGATTTATGAAAGATAAAAAACCCCAATGATAAACTTTTAACTATTTTCGTATTTTTATACCCGTTACTCGTAGAGTAAAAGGGTATATTGTAGTCGTGCAAAAGTATGTAACAGGTAGAAGGAAGCGTTTCCGACCCTATAAAGTATATATATTCTTGATCAGGGTCACTAGCCGAGTCGATCTAGCCATGTCCGTCTGTCCGTCCGTATGAACGCTGAGATCTCAGAAACTACAAAAGCTAGAGAATTGGGATTACCCACAGATATTCTTTGGCTTCCTACGCAGCGCAAGTTTGTTTTATCCGGGGGCCACGCCCCCTCTAACGCCCACAATCGCCTAACGCCCACAATTAACGAGTTTAAAAAGTGTCTGCCGCCCACACCTTTAAAGATTTTGGAAAAGTAAAAATGCAGTTTTATTGTATTTGTAGAAGAAATTTTTCAAATCTGACCATTCGTTAAAAAGTTATGCCAGATTTAAAAATGTTCTATCTCCATATATATATTCTTGATCAGGGTCACTAGCCGAGTCGATCTAGCCATGTCCGTCTGTCCGTCTGTCCGTCCGTATGAACGCTGAGATCTCGAAAACTATAAAAGCTGGAAATTTGGGATTAACAACACAAATTCTTGGGCTTCCTACGCAGCGCAAGTTTATTTCAGACGAGCGCCACGCCCCCCTAACGCCCACAATCGCCTTAAACGTTTTTATGTGTGTGTGTGTCTGTGTCTGGCGCGCACATCTTTAAAGATTTTGGAAAAGTACGTAAGCAGTTTTATTGTGTTTATCAATACCTATCGAAATGTAGAAATTTTTTAAATCGGACCATTCGTTAAAAAGTTATGCCAGATTAAAAAAAATTTTCTATATCCATCTCCCTCGCACTCACTTTGGATGAGTAACGGATATCTGATAGTCGGGGCACCCGACTATAGCGTTCTCTCCTGTTTTATTTTGTGTTTTTTCGCAAGTATCTTGTGTTTGTTTATTAACAAAGTTTAGCCAAAAATCATTTTTGTTTATTTAATATATCTCCCAGTTGAAGGGTACGTGGTTATAGTTATTTTAACATTTCCATTAGATTTGTTTAATGTCTTGGGATTGTTAGTGTAATTTAAATTAGCTTGCTTTTGTATTCTCTCTCTCTCCTTCTTCCGCTCTATTATAACTGTAATTTTACTATTACTATTACTGGAGCTATTCTCATAGTCTCTTTTTCTTGCTTGCTTTACATTGTAACTTTTCGTGCGTTAAGTTGTTGGTGCCCCACAAGCCATGCTCAGTCGATAGAAGACTTTTCTCTCCCGCTCTCTTGGTATCGATTTAATTCGCGATCTCGCGCTTTTATACTTTTCGTGTTTTGCGGTTTTGGAATTTGATACCAGTGCCAAATTTACTTGACGTATTTTTTTATATTTATACCCTTGAAGACATGGTGCAACAGCTCCTCAAGTCCCCAGAAGGACCTACAACATCAGCCGCCGCTCAGAGGCGTGCGACCGCCAGGGCCACGATAGAGACCCAGTTATCCGATCTCCCGACACGCTCACCCCCACCAGGCGGGATCATTATGGCCACCGCCGGACGGATCGTGGTCACCCCGAGGACAGTACAATAGGTACGCCCGCTACCCGCCACCGATGAATGGCGCTGGCGTTTCCGCCGTGATCAAGCTAGCTCGGAGTCCGATACAGCCGCCAACCGACCAGGAATCCTGAACCACAGCCCGCGGAGACGACACGCCCCATGGCCAGCGGAGGAAGCCAGCACCGACGAGGAAGCACTCCCGGAGATCCCGGGGTGGACGATCCCGGACGGATGCCAGCCGCACTCCTGGAACGCGTCCAGCAGCGAATCCGCCACTCCCCAGGCAGAAACCTTCGTTTCTTGGAAGAGGTGTGGGACATACGCTACCAAGTCCAGATCTCGCGACAGGGGCAACGAGTCTTTTTTCTTCCCTATACCCGAAGAAGGAATGCAGTGTTAGGAAAACAAGAGAGAACGCTATAGTTGGGTGCCCGACCATCAGATACCCGTGCGCGAGAGTGCGAGGGAGATGGAGATATAAAATTTAATCACGCATAACTTTTTAACGAATGGTCCGGTTTGAAAAATTTCTTCTACATTTCGATAGGTATTGATACAAACAATAAAACTGCATTTTTACTTTTCCGAAATATTAAACTTTTTTAAATTGTTTAGAGCGGTGGCGGGAGTAAGAGGGGGCGTGGCCCTCGGCTTAAACAAACTTAGGAAGCGTAGGAAGCCCAAAAATATGTGTGGGTAATCTCAACTTTCTAGCTTTTGTAGTTTCCAAGATCTCAGCGTTCATCCAGACAAACAGACAGACGGACATGGCTAGATTGACTCGGCTAGTGATCCTGATCAAGAATATATATACTTTATAGGGCCGGAAACGCTTCCTTCTACCTGTTACATACTTTTGCACAAATACAATATACCCTTTTACTCTACGAGTAACGGGTATAAAAAACCTCCCATTATTAATAGTGCCCCACGCTACCGGGAAAAAGGGGAAAAGGGCTCGCGGATGACGGGGCCCCTCCTTTCTCCGACTCCCGGGAAGTGTTTTTTTCACCTCCGGATAGGGGAAAACTGGCCCACGGTTGAAGGGGTCAGTCTTCCTTCTCTGGAAGATTTCCCCTCGCCGAGATCGGAGAACGCGCAAGGGTGACGGGGCCTGTTTTTCCTGTTTTCGGGCTGGGAATTTGATATCCGGGTGACGGTATCAAAAAATAGGACGCCAAAAGCGCCCACTCTGAGCTGAATGCCCCAATACGCATACGGGCTAAGACGCAGTCTAAGCAGCGTTCCTTTGGAGTCCTCGACAGGTCCCGTAGCGATCTTCAGGAGCGCTTTCAGGACGAGTTCATGAAGGCAGGAGGTACCTGCCAGGATGTCTACGCCGCGATCTTCTGCAAAAGGCTGGTGGAATCCCTTCGGAAGATTTACCCGGGAGCCAAAGTGGTAGGCTGGGTCAAGATCCCAAGCAAGCCCAGAGCTCAGAGGATTCTTAATATGCTAAATGCCTGCAACCAAGATCTGCAAATCAGAGGCGATGAGCGCTAGAAGATAGATAATCCTCTCGATAAACTGCTGACGTCAACTGAAGGTCGCGCGCGCTTGGGGATGGAGAACGTAGTGGTGCGCGTATACAAAGAAGGAGCTAGAAGTCGGCTCGTTAAGTCAGGGGTAGCCCTAGAAATGGACAAGCAGGCATAGGTCGGCTATGTCTCGAATGAGACTGACGACTCCCATTCTAAATCAGACCTAGAGGCTGACCACACCGTGGTTAAAATGACCTTCCAAATTGTCTTTGACAATCCTGCAGATCCGCTTTCGCCACTCTAAGGAAGCCTCCGCTTCATCTTGCGAAAAATTAAGGCAGACATCGTTCCGACTCAAAAACCCTGGGCGCATCAAATTATAATTATCAGCTGTGCAGGGCTGACTGTACAGGTAAAACTATAGCATCCGTCCAGGAAAAGCCTTAACATTTTCCTAATACCTAATTTCAGTGATGAAGACAATGCAACAGCGAGCATAGAAGGTCCTGCAAGACCTCTACAGATTTGATCAGCAAAGAAGGGTCATGACTCATCCTATTCTCTGACTAAATTAAGGGATGATAAAAACGTGCCAAATGCTCTAGAAATACTCTTTCTCTGACCACCGCTATGTTACGAACGGCAATTTTCTTCTGTGGCAGTGCCGCTAGTTCAGTTTTTCCTCAGGGCGGAGTCCCCCTAATGCCACAGCTCGCAACATAAATATCGACGACTACGCGGTTTCACATCACAAAACTATCGGTCATCACTAACAAACAAAACGAAAATAATTTCAAACGGGAAATATGAGAGATTTTGGTGGCTATTGTTGACTTAGCCAAGCACACCCACCCAACCAAGGATGCCCCGGAGGATTCTGCAGAGGGATCACCCATTTTAGAACGTCGGAGTCACTCCTCGCGCCTACGACAGTTCCATCTCTTCCACAGCGACAACTCACTCGCACATTTCGGTTTTAAAATAAGCCTCACCTCAATTAAAAAAGGCAACAAAACGAAAAATCCTACACACAAAAAAAAAAATTGTCAAAAAGACCCCAACCACAAAAAATTGTCAATTTTGTCATGGATATAGGTGTGTGTCTTTGCTAATTGTGTGTATTTGTTGTTGTAAAAGTAACTATTTACTTAGTAGAATTGACTATTTTTTGTGGTTGGGGCCTGATTGACAATTATTACAGTTGATTTTACCAAGTTTTTTTTGTGTGTATAAAAAATTGACAGCTGAAAAATTTATCGACGAAAACTTTTTTAAACTTTTTCGTCGGAGAGTACTCAGTTTGTTAGATTCGTCTCCAAAAACAGTTTGAAATTTGCCCTTCTGAATATATTTGTGGAACATGTGGATCTTGTTTTTATACCCTTGCAGAGGGTATTATAATTTCAATCAGAAGTTTTTAACGCGTTTCCGACCACATAAACTATATATATTTTTGATCAGTACCAATAGCCGAGTCCATCTAGCCATGTCCGTCTGTCCGTTTTTATGCGAACTAGTCTCTCAGTTTTAAAGCTTTCGCGATGAAACTTTTCCAAAAGTTTTCTTTCTATTGCAGGTAGTTGTAACGACCCCGTTTTGGGAGGCGGTATAGCTCGCCGTGGTCAGGGCTAGCGACAGATATATTTCCTCTATAGATCGATTTACCTCCCTTTCCCCAATAATGACACAGAGGAATAGAACTATAAAGTAGGCGTGTATTTCGTGGTAATTGAAAAAATGGGTTTTTGTCGGGTGATGACGTATAAGTGAGTCGAGGCTGCTTGCTTCGTTGATTCGGCGCCACGGAAGGGCCGAAGGATGGACTGCTTGCTTGTCGGTTTGGCGCTACGGGAGAGCCGAGTGATGAACTGCTTGCTGTAGTGGATCCAGCGCTACAGAAGTGCGAGTGGTGAACTGCTTGCTTCGTGCGGTGTGGCCGGCGTGTAGCTGTCTCCATGATCTGGCGCTGCGGGGGGCCAGGAGGTGTGCTGTTCGAGTCGTTGACTGCTTGTCAGTGACGTGGCCAAGGGGTCCACTGCTTGTTGCGAGTTTCGGCGCTGCGGATGGGCCGTGAAGTCGCGTCGGCGCTGCGGAAGGGCCGGTACGTGGACTGCTTCGCCGTGTGTACGTCGTGCACGTCGGGTTCGTAGTGTTCTGGGTCGTTGGAAACGATCTACTTGGATTTCTAGTGGGTTTCGGGAATGTAGGGCATCGTTAGTTTCGGTCTGCCGGGCATCGTTAGTTTCGACCTGCCGTTTCTACATCCGTTTCGTTTCCGGGTCGGGAGACGGAAACGTGACGTCTGGGGGAACTCAGTGGGGTGGGCCTGAATTACGTAAACCGGGCCGCCTCAGTGATTACGATTGGGTCTGGGCTGATTTCTAGGAAACCACACCGGGACGCCAGTGATCCTCACCAGGTCGCAGAGCCGATTTAAAACCGCACTCTTACGGATCCACCACCAATACCAAGATTATCTACCAGAACACTTACCCGGATATCTCTCCTTGTTGCTGATGTGTTTCCTCGAAGATCGTCGGAACGCAAGTGACTCATCTGGGGTCTTGCCTCGCCTCTGCTTATATAGGCGCCGTTGTGTGTGCCCAGAGCGGTCGATGTCTAGAATCCCGATATCGATAACTCGCTATCGGGTCACGAATATAGCGATGATTATCGCAATGTTAGTGTGGCCAGATACCGTTTTGAGAGCGCATTTTGAAAGTGATAGGGAGAATAAACGTCCATTGTGTGGTTTTTGGAATGTTCTTTTATTTGTGACGATGGGTCGTCACATAGTACATATGTCAGAGCGAGCCGGATCATTCCTATTAACTTGCAAAAACATTAAATTTTGATTTATTTGCAATCTACGTTTTAGCTGCTTTCGTATTATGGCAGCTATATAACATAGGCGTCCGAATTTTGTTAAATTTAATTTGAAATTTTGAAATGTTAAAGAAAAGTTATATCTCAGAGAAGAAGAGAATGTAATACAAATGAACAAAGATATAATTTTTTTTCCTATTAATCCATTTAATTTTCATACGGCAGCTATATGATACGGTGGTCATCTGATTTCTTAAAAACTTAATTCGAAATTCAGAAATAAAAAAAATAATATTCCAAAGAGTAGAAGGTAATATTTCAAAATACACCAAAGGTAGAATTTTTTTTACTTTTTTTTTGCGGATTTTTCCTATGGGAGCTATATGATATAGTTGTCCGATCCGGCCGTTTCCGACATATATACTACCTGCAATAGAAAGATGACTTTTGGGAAAGTTTGTGCACGATAGCTTTAAAACTGAGAGACTAGTTTGCGTAGAAACGGGCAGACGGACGGACACACGGACGGTCAGACGGACATGGCTCTATCGACTCGTCTAGTAATTCTGATCAAGAATATATATACTTTAAGGGGTCGGAAACATCTCCTTCACTGCGTTGAAAACTTCTGACTGAAATCAAATTGAACTGAACCATCGAACGGCTGTGTTTTACATCGGTCCGCTTTTGATTTATTTAAAACCACGAATAGCAACATAAGCTTATCCGCACAATAAAACCGTTTTGTAATTGAGTTTTTAAGCAAAAATTAAAATGAAATCCATCAAAAACAATAAACAACGGTGTGTGGCTACGTTTCATTCAAAATTGCAACAGTATAAATGCATAGTTGAAATCCAGTGGAGTTCGTCTTTTTTTCAAAACAATAGTAATGTTACAAAAAAGTATTCTTATAAATTGTCTAACTTGTTTTGATGAAAACGAAATGTGAATGTCTAATTTTTTAAAGTTAATAAAATAAATATTCCTCTTAGTAAGAGTCTCTTACCTTTACCTAGGTACTGAGGTTCCTTTTACCTGACCTATGTGCATATTTTTGAAAACTACCTTGTACCTTTCCCAGGTAAAATAAAGCAGTACCCGTCCCAACAAGACAAGTACTCTTATTTGACGTTCATTCCCCAAGATCTCGATAAACTGGCTACACCAGATTTTCAAATTTGCTTCGACTGCGACTGCCGACTTTTTCAGAAGCAGAAGCAAAAGCAACTTCCAGAAATTTTTGCTCGATGCTGCTTCGACTGTTGCTACCGACTAAAAGCAGCAGCACAGCAGCAGCTGAAAAGAAAGCAACGACTTGATATTGCTTTGACCGTCGTCAGTGCTCGGATTTGGCTTTTGCTTCGACTGCGACTGCCGACTTTTTCAGAAGCAGCAGCAAAAGCAACATCTTATATTAAAAAGTTACAGGCAGTCGAAGCTAAAAAAATTCAAAATGATGTGACTTTTGCTACTTCGGCTGCAGCATTTTAAACACTGGAAATCAACACCCTCTTCGGAACAGAGTAGCTATTAGGGTCATTACGGGTCACTGGACAGCCGGTGCTCAAGGAGCCCGATTATCGATACCCCTAAACGATTTCTGCAGAAGCTGCAGAGATAAGTAAGAAGAGTAGACGATTTTTCTAGAAGATATTTTAGATCTAAACATGTTCTCAGCTTCATTCAAAGATCAGGTAAGCAGTACGAGGTCATTCAGCTAACGCCAAGTCCGTGCGGCACCACAAAGAGCCGGCTACAGGCTTATGTGGGTGACGTAACCTAACCTAACCTAACCAAATGTAAGCGTTGTCTAGTGTGCATTATCTTCTCAGCTAACCGCGAGCTAAATCGCTAAGAGTATGTTGTTTCTTAATAACCCTTTTTTCATTAAATTGTCAAATTAACAAAATTAGCTTTTCTACATTCTTAGGTTCAGATTATAATAGTACACCTCAAGGAAAAACACCTTTACGAAGAAGTGAACATAACTTGGCTTGAAAGTTTTTAAAATTACTTGTTTGTTGTAACTCAAATTTAAAATTATATTAAAAACCTAAATAATACCAAAAAAACACAAAAATGGGTAATACTGCGCATATACAAATTTTATTTTTTTCAAACCCGGGTATCTAAGAGACCTTGCCTCGGCTATAATCGTTTTTTTTTTTAATTTTTGGTGTCTAGACAATTTTTAAGTAATTAAACTATTTTATTTTTAAGGAAACCCTATTTCTATTTCAAACGTGTTCCTTCAATCGATATATGTTTAAGCTGAAATTTTGCACAACTCAATACCTCGCTGATATTATGCATTTTTTTTGTAAGCCGAAGACCTTTTTGGGTCACTATTCGGCAAATAAGTAAACACGTATATTAGGATTAGGCCGAAAAAATATTGAAATATGTATATTCGGCTGCAGTAATCCGATTGACTTCGTGTCTTTTGTAATAATTCCTCTAAAACCTCTTCTTTAAAAATAACATTTTTTAAAAATAAAAACTTTTAAACTTTTAAAAGAATAAGATCTTGTCGTTTAATCTTATTGGTTACTTATGGAGTTAATGTTTCCCCATCGTTTAATAGTATTTTAACAATTTATAAATGGCAAAAAGTTAAATTAAAAATCGTTATACAATTTCTGAACGTCATATTCGGGGGAGTCACAAAAATCTCTTCCAACCAAAGACGGTTGGTTTTGTTCATTGATGTACATAAGAACTTTAACGGATTTCGGTTGGTAATCCCCGATGTGACATAATATGAGTGAGTAACTGAATCGTTGGAAATATAAATAGGGATTCCTTAATAAAAGAGTGTAAACAATAAAAGTAAAAAATGTTACTTCGGTCCTATTAAGTTGGTTATGAGATAAACAATCTCAAATAGTTTACTTTATATTATAGTATGAAAAAGACTTCCGTTTCCGAGACACTTGAATTTGAGTTTTGACAGTTAAGAACTTAAACAAGGGAGAACGCTATAGTCGAGTACCTCGACCTCAGATACTTGTTACTCAGCCAAAGGAAGTGCGAAAGAGATGGTGACATGCATTCAGTAAAGCGACTGCTTGCCCTGCTTGAATTTCATTATTTGCTCATAACTTTTTAATGAACGATCCGATTTGAAAAATTGTTTCTACATTTCGATAGGTATTATAGGCACAATAGGTCTTTGGCATCAAAAAATGAACTAACTTTGCGATTTTTTTTATAAAAATTGGTTAGATGGATTTAATTCCAACCTTCTGTATATTATTAAGTGTCATTTAAATAACATCGGCTGATTTTTATAGCCGATACTATCGGCAAATATATCGGTGGCTACTAAAAAAAGGCATTTTGCGGTGATCACTGTATCTCCGCCAAAAATGCTTTTACATTTTGCTTAAGAACTAAAAAAACCCGCCTTGGGAAGTATTTATTTTTATTTTTTAACTTAAATTTTTTTTTAACCGTTCAAAATAAAAACATTTTTTTTTTGAGAAAAATTTTACTATTACTTATTTTCTGAAGTTTTTGTCCGATTGACTTAAAACTTTTTTGTATAGTCTTAAGATCTACAAGAAACAAAATAAAAAAAAAGGTTGCTTTTTTTCCCCCAACTTAGAAAAAAATTTTCAAACCGGACAATACATTAAATAGTTAGAAGCAAAATAGGAAATGGCTGCTAAGTGGAGCCAGTAGCTTTGACGACTGCATATCTCTATCTCCCTCGCACTCCTCTTAGCTAAGTAACGGGTATCTGATAGTCGAAGTACGCGACTATAGGGTTCCCTCTTGTTTTGTCTTAATTCTGTTAAAATAAATTAAATAAAGGGAATCATGAGCTTATGGAATCATGGGCTCGAGTAGATTAAACATTCGAACCGAGCTGAAAAATGTTATGCAGGAAAGTCATTAGATTGAAGAAATTTAAAGATAATTAACATTCCTCCATAATGTACTACCTGGACCGGTAGGTCAATGAGCAAAATTGAATCTAAAAAGTACAATTTTGCTCATCCAAAGCTACAGAGAAATCGGATTAATTATAAAAATCAATTTTAAGTTCTGTGGTTGAATTTTCAAACATTTTGCAAAAAATTGGGTGCAATAAAAAATAAGAACTATAACGCTCATATTTCTAAATTAAGACATTACTGAGCCGATAAATTAATATAGAAATAACCGGATTTGATAAAAATTAAAACAATTACTTATGTACTTTGTACAGCCCACAACATTTTAAAAACGTTTTCAAAATGTATGATTTCATGGCAAAACAGACTATTATTTTTACAGATTTGAATCTTAATGAATTAACCAGTTAAAGTTATTTAAGTTATATAAAGCTTAAATTTAACATTTAAATTCTAAGTGACCATCCCATCTTATCCAAAATTTTTGTAAGTAGGTTGTTAAGATCTATTGAGAATCATAAGCTGATGTTTGGAGCTGTTATCGGATGATTCCATGATACCATGAGCTATGATTCCAAAGCAACAGTCAATCAATCAAGATCTAGCTCGGAGCTCGGAACTTGACATGTGCAGGGATCTAGTATGTAAGCCGAAAACAATAACATAAACCAATCAACTAAAGGTTTAAAATTAAATATTTTTATTTATTGCTTGAACTGCTCAGAATATATGCTAAATATATATTAAAAATTAAAAATTTTTTTTTATATAATATTTTTTTTAGAACATTTTTAATGGGTTTGGTTTTAGATTACATAATCTAAAGAATAAATTAAAAAATGATTATTATTACCAACATTTAAAAAAAAATAATTCGTGTGTAAGAACAATACAAAAATTAGCTAAGATTTTCAAGACCTACCTTAAACCCATCATAAGTCCAACTGCCAAATTTTAGAACACAGGTCTGTTCATCAAATGGGAAATACTCTACATCTATCTCACAGGATGATTTGTATATAGCTGGTGGCTTCCATTCAACTAATCCTTCAGAGTAAATTGTGGCTTTTGTTGCAAGAGTCACTTCGAAGTTACCATCAGCACTACATGATATTTTTTGATATCGGTACAAATTATAATTACTTTTCAAACTTGGAAAGATGTAAAATATTTTTTAATTTGCAAATTTCTTAATAATATTTGATAAAACAAGAGAAATCGCTATAGTCGATTGCCTCGACTATTCGATACCCGTTACTCAGCTAAATTGCATTCAACAAAGCGACTGCATCCGAGATTGCATTCGAGCTCCGCCTAGCGGCGATTACATAAGGTGCACATAACTTTTTAATGAATTGCCTTTACGCTTTCTCCCAAATTTCTAGCTTTTATTATTTCCGAACTCTCAGCGTATTGTACAGACGGACAGGAAGACATGTGTGGATCGACCGGCTAGTGTTACATTCTTTTAAACGAATTCAATATTCTTTTTTACTCCAAGAGTAACGGATATTCCTTGTCAGTTAGAGTTTAATATGTCCCTCGATATTAGTAATACGAATGAATTATGTAAAAATAATAAAGATCTTTATGTAAATGTTAAAATGAGCAATATTAGAATATATGTGTATTATTTAAAAGCATTCAAGTATTAATATCACTACACTGGAGATTTCGCCCCAATTTCCTGTCCTAAACTTAGTTTTATAAAATATTTATTTATTTATTATACGCTATATATATGTATGATTAAATACACTAAGTTAAAAATTGTTATTTTTTTACCTTGATGAACGCTTAAGAGTCTTATAGGATTTGATGCGTAATTTCCGAATGATTTTTTTTCCAAAAATCGTATAATTTTTTAATATTTAATCTTGAAATTTAATTTTATTGTTTCTTTGTTCCAACTTATTTTGTTGTGTATTTGGTCCAGCTGAAGGTCGTGGTTATTATAGTGATTTCTTTAATATAAGTAAAATACACTTTTTTTTCATTCTTCCAATATATTTCCGCCCGTGTTCAGGGCTGTATAAAATATTTTCAATAAACACAAAACTTAACCTACTTGATTTTACAACTTCACTGCCGAGTCTCTTTTGGTCAAGTATGGTTTGTAGATGTGAGTGATGTTTTCTTTGTCTGCTTTGATGTTTAGCTTTGTGAGTTTTTGAGGACGTATTTATAACACAGGCCGAAAAAATTTGCCATGTGTCGGTGTCCAGGCCTGCCACTATTTTATTTTGATAAATGAGGCTTTTCTAAGAATAATTTGCCTCTACGCCTATAGTCCACCACCTCTGGTATTTGCGGTATCTTTAATTTAAGAAAATCACAATTTAAATGTGTATAATTTTAAGAGTAACCCGTTTTTTACTGACCGTAAGGTGCTAACCGATGTATTACTTATGTCTTGCTATCCTTGTCTTAAGTTTTGACTTTGTAGTACCAACGTTCACCTTATTACATATTTCTCTACCGTCCCCAGCACATGGAATCTTGTATTGTATTTGTTGTCATAGCCTTCCGAACGCTACAAGTTGTAAAATTGTAGACGATTGACCAAATACATTACTAATGTATTTTAGGAAAAAGAATTATTTAAATGAGCAGTCTAACATTTTTTTTGCATTCCATACAAATTTGTTTTGTGTAACGTAGATTATTTTGACCGCGGCCTACTTTTGCATATTAGATATTTTTACCTTTTTATGCTTTGAATATATGCCTTAAAGTAGGCGAACTGTTATTGATTCTGTTCAATTAATTAATTTAGGAGTCGCTCGCCTTGTGACCGTAGAATAATAACGGATGCAAATAGATAGGACAATCGCTTAAAATGGGTGTAAGAATTTCCGTCTGAAACTCGAAGACAAAATGTATTGTGAAACATGTAAAGGTTTGTATTCAAAGCTCTTTTGTCGATATATACACGCAGCATCATATCTCTGCGTTCACGGCAAATAATTTGTATACCCTTGCAGAGGACATTATAATTTCAGTCAGAAGTTTGTAATGCAGTGAAGGAGGCGTTTCCGACCACATAAAGTATATATATTCTTGATCAGTACTGATAGCCGAGTCCATCTAGCCATGTCCATCTGTCCGTTTCTATGCGAACTAGTCTCTCAGTTTAAAAGCTATCGCGATGAAACTTTCCCAAAAGTCTGTTTTCTATTGCAGGTAGTACATATGTCGGAGCAAGCCGTGTCGGACCACTATATCTTAAGGCTCCCATAGGAATATTCAAAAAAATAAAAGAAAATTCATTGTAACTTTGTAGGAAGTAGGCGATTTGATTTTTGACAACTCAAAAACAACATTTTAAAGAGGCACGCAGAATCTGGAATCTCTGGAACTGCACCGATCGAGTGAGCATTAAACTATAGGTATTTATTTTATCTGCACGGGTATAAGCTTCGGCTGACCGAAGCTAGCTTCAAAAAAATATAGGAAAATGTATAACTTTGTACAAACAAATAGAGGAAAATTTATAACTTTGTAGGAAGTAGGCGTTTTGATTTTTGACAACTTAAAAACCAAATGATAAATAGGCACGCAGAATCTGAAATCCCTGGAACTGCACTGATAAAGTGAGCATTAAACTACAGGTATTTACTTTATCTGCAAGGGTATATAAGCTTCGGCTTGCCGAGCCAGCTTCCTGTCTTGTTAATTTCTCACTGTGACAGGAAAAATCTTGGGATAGGCGTGTTAAAAAAAAGTATGCTTTTTGTTACAGATAGGCCCAGCAGATACCTCACATCATAAATTTTGTTTCCGTCTGAAAAGATGCTACTTTTCGAAGAAAAAATATATTGTGAAACATGTAAGGGTTTGTATTCAGTGCTCTTTGTTTATTGGTTTATATATATGTAAATGATTTCCACTCTCGAATTAATTGATTGTAGTCAAGAAATTACAACTACGGCAGCATATTCAAGCCATTTTGCACATACATAAAAAAAGGAAAACTGAGAATGCGGCAGAATCCAAGGGCATCCAGGTCCACCGGTAAATACTGGACCTTGGACCCGGCTAAAGAAGATAGACCGTGAAATAACGGTGCCGCGCTGGACCTTGAACCCACGCCGCCAAAGAGCAAAGAGGTCGAACGGTAAATCCTTGGACTTTGGACCAGCACAAAGAGGATGCACAGTGTACTAACGGGACATCTGTGGACCTTAGACCCGATGCGTGCCGTGTGCAAGGGGAACTAACGGGACACACATGGACATTGAACCCTATGCGAGACTTGTTTAAAAAGGGAAATAACGGGTCCGCCGTAGCCGATAGACTGTTAACTAAGATACGCGAGCGAGAGTATAAGTGCGGCAGTTTCCCAAGAGACCAAGAATACAAGTGCTTTACACCCAGATCAAGATTCCAGAGTCAAGACGCTAGTACAAGGCTGAGACTGCAACGGTAAGATCTGTAAGAGGCAGATATTGAATCAGAGACGAGAGAAGGACAGGAGCAGAGACGAGAGAAGGACGAGTTACCGGCAAGGTGAGCGCAGGTCAAGAGTTTGTGCCACGCGTCGGGGATACGGTGGACTTGCGATAAGGCTGAATCCTTGGACTTAACCTGCCGGGCCATTTGTTTCTCAGGCTAAAGCCAGACCGACCTCCGGGAGTCTTGCGATACAGGTGATCTCACCATGATTCTGTCCGGACCTCGAAGGGAAGGTTGTGCAGACTTTTGAATCCTACAAGCCGGGTGGAACCCACACCAATCCACAGATAACACAGGTACACACTCACAAGTGCCGAAGAAGTCCTCCGGGTATTGAAGACAATACTGGACGACAAGGCACCGGAACCAGATGGCATCCCGAATAAAGTCCTTAAAATTGCGATTAAGGCAAACACAAAGGAGTATGTTGATATGTATAATGCATGCCTAACAGTAGGTGTGTTCCCTAGTCGCTGGAAAATACAGCGGCTGGTACTCATACCAAAGGGGGACAAGCCGGCGGAGGAGCCTTCTTCATATAGGCCACTCTGCATGCTAGATACGGTGGGTAAAATTCTTGAAAGAATAATCCACTCCCGGCTAGAAGGTGCCCTTGATGAAACCAACGGTCTCTCTGAGATGCAGTATGGTTTTCGAAAGGGACTATCTACCATCGAGGCCGTCGGTAAACTGTGCGAAATCGCAGATAAAGCCATCGAGGGTAAAAGGTGGTTGTATGGCACTAAGCAGTACTGCATAGCGGCAACGCTGGATGTTAAAAACGCATTCAACTCCGCTAGCTGGCATCACACACTAAATGCATTGGGAAACCTTAATGTTACAATGTATATACAGATAGTAATAGCGAGCTACTTCGAAGGCCGCCTGCTCCTGTACGAAACTGATTCCGGGCAATTGACCCACAGGGTTAGCGGGGAAGTCTCACAAGGATCAGTCCTAGGCCCCTTGTTGTGGAATGCCATGTACTATGGGATCACGATGCCCGAAGGGGCACGACTCATTGGCTTTGCCGATGACGTAGCCATAGTAGTTACGGCAAAGAAACTACCAGATGCAGAGAGAATCTGCAACGAAGCTGGGGAACGAGCAAGCGCATGGCTCGACGCCAAGGGGCTCACCTTGGCTGCGCACAAAACGGAAACAGTCCTAATAAGTAGCAGGCAGATAGTAGAGACTGCTACTATCAAAATTGGAGAAGCCACAAATCTCGCCCAAGCCTAAAATACTTGGGTGTCATGATTGACCACCGGCTAACCTTCAAAGAACATCTAGCGTACGCTAGTGGCAGGGCAGGTAGGACCGCGGCCCCAATCTCGAGGATTATGGCACACACTCGGGGACCGAGGCAACCAGGTCGGAGATTACTGGTTAGCGTTCTCACATCGACGCTGATGTACGCTGCCCCCATATGGGCCCGAGCCACTAAAAATGAAAGTTATCTGCAAGATGCCGACTCCGTGTAGAGATTGTGTGCCCTGCGGGTTTGCTGTGCGTTCCGCACGGTATCCCATGACGCGGCGTTGGTAATATCGGGAGTTATACCGATCGACCTGCTGGCATTGGAATCAGTTGAGATCCGAGCAGGTAGCACAGGAATCGCAACTGCCGAAGCCCTACGGAAAAGGTGCAGAGAACTCACCAATGCAAAGTGGCAAGACAGGTGGGCACAAAGCAGCAAAGGACGATGGACGTATAAGCTTATCCCAGAACTGCAGAGATGGCTGGGACGAAAGCATTTACATGTGGACTTCTACTTAACGCAACTGTTGACAGGACATGGATGCTTTAAATACTATCTAAATAGGTTTAAGCATGAACGTTATCCGTACTGTCCACTCTGCGATACGGATAACGAAGACGTGTTTTTTGTCTGTCCGAGGTTCGAAAATGAACGAAGAGATCTGAGCATGAGGGTTGGGAGGACGCCAGCCGCTTGTAACCTGGTGGACATTATGCTCGACTCAGAAGAAAATTGGTCTGCTGTATGCAACATGGCCACAATAGTACTCAAAAAACTGCGCAACGCAGAAAGACTGCGTAATTCCAATAGGATAGAATCCTAGAGAGCCCTAAGGGCATTTCCACGAACCGTTTCAAGTTTTCCATGATATTTGGGTGCTCCTGAGTAAAAGTCCAATACAAAATTATTTTCCATCAACTACAGGTCCGCGGTATAGCCAAGAATACAAAAAACAGATGTTTTCCAACATTTTGAATTACGTCGCCTATATAATTGGACTTACCTTTATTATTTTCACAAGGATCTACTCTCAATACATCACGGCACTACTAAAAAATAGTCCCCATCATGAACCATTGCACGTGTCTTTGGAATTCGACGCCAAAGTTGAAGCTCCCAAAATTTTCGAAATTTCTCTAATGAAAAAACAATTCTGAGAATTAAATCTTAAATGGAACTAATTTTAATTATTAATCGAATCTATTGTACATTGTATGCTTTAAGTTCGGTTTAAAGCGTTTTTATGAGGATATTTTATTGGATTTATTATACCAATAAAACCATTGATTTGATTTTATTATCTACTCCTAAATGTTGTCAAATTTGAAATAATCGAGAATATGCTTGCCTTAGGCGTCATAGAAGAATCGCAAAGCCCTTGGAGCAGCCACTGCGTCATAGTTAAGCGGGGTAAACAAATTCTATTGTGTTTAGACTCGAGAGAGGTAAGCTTACCATAAGAAGCACGCATTCTGGCAGATTCCGCTGGAGGAAAAGTCAAGGCAGTATACAGCCTTTACGATTCCGAACAGCCTTTTGCATCAATACAAAGTTAGCCGTTTGGCCTTTGTAATGCCGCACAAACACTGTGTAGGCTTATGAACTTAGTTATACTAGCTAGCTTGCGTACTAGGGTGTTCCCATACTTGGACGACCTTTTAATGTTATCAGATTTCGAATCCCAGATTAAGCCACTGGAAGAGATCGCTTTGTACCTTCGTAAGGCTTATCTTATTAACATCGCGAAATCGAAATTTTGTATGACAGAAATAGAGTATCTCGGATTTATTAGTAGATGCAAGTAAAGTTAGTGCCTTCGGTAAGTTCCCAGTTCCAACCACGGTCAAACAGCTCCGCAGATTTCTCGGACATGCCGGTTGGTACAGGCGCTTTTTTGATAATTACGCGTTGATCACCTATCCTTTGACCGAGTTGCTCAAGTTGAACAGGTCGTTCACATGGAATCCTGAAGCAGAATAGGCGTTTAATGTACTTAAGTCAAAGCTAACTTCTTCACCGATATCAATAAGAAATTTATTCTGCTCTGCGATGCAAGTCTTTACGGCCTTGGCTTGACGGAATCGAGCTACCAGCTGCGTACATGTCGGAGAAGCTGTCAAAGGCGCAGCGTAATTACTCTGTATCCGAGCTTGAGTACCTAGCTGTGATCAAGGGCATTAAAAACAAGAAAGGAAGCTAGCTTCGGCCAGCCGAAGCTTATATACCCTTGCAGATCATTCCTATTCATTTACAAAAACACTACATTTAAATTAACTTGTGTATATGTATGTTACAATAATCCAAATTTTAGCTGATTTCGTATTACTTTGGCATTAATTTTTTGATCCTTCCTATGGCAGCTATATAATATAGCCGTCCGAATTTTGTTAAATTTTATTCGAAATTTTGAAATGTTAAAGAAAAGCCATATCCTAGAGGAAAAGACAATGTAATAAAAATCAACAAAGATATAATTTTTTTCCTATTAACTTTCGGACCGTTCCTATGGCAGCTATATGATATAGTCATCCGATTTTTTAAAAATTTTATTCGAAATTCAGAAGTATTTAAAAAATATTATTCCCAAAAGTAGGAGATAATATTTCAAAAAACACCAAAGCTAGAATTTTTTTTACGTTTTTTACGTTTTTGTTTTCGATCCTTCATATGGGAGCTATAAGATATAGTTGTCCGATCCGGTCGGTTCCGACATATATACTACCTGCAATAGAAAGAAGACTTTTGAGCCCGATAGCTTTAAAACTGAGAGACTAGTTTGCGTAGAAACAGACGGACAGACGGACGGACAGACGGACATGGCTAGTCGACTCGTCTTGTCATGCTGATCAAGAATATATATACTTTATGGGGTCGGAAACGTCTCCTTCACTGCGTTGCAAACTTCTGACTGAAATCATAATACCCTTTGCAAGGGTATAAAAAAGCCTATTTAGAAGGGCAAGATTTTTGTGTCGTGACCGTGGCTAATAAAGCAGAAGGACCTTGCGGGACGCTTAGCCACGTGGTCGATTCGGTTGCAAGGATTTTCATTTACAATAAAGCACAGAAGCGGTTCGCAGGACGTCGCAGCCGACGCTTTGTCGCGTTGCGAAGAAATCGAAGTTTGCGAAGTCGTAGATCCAGATCCCATAGTTGATTTGTCATTAAAAGAACTTCAATCGGAAGCGTACCTAGATCTCTTCTGACGGATAAGGGAGAATCAGGGCAAGCTAGTAGCTTGAAACTACCTGATCTAAAAGTAGTTGCTCAGCTTGTCTACAAACGAAACAAGCCATCCAAGGGCGATTCACTTCAAGATCCCGAATCATGGAAACTATGGGTACCGAATTCGTTGACCGAGCAAGTTTTATATCGCGCTCATGATTGTCCTGACTTCGCGCATGTAGGAATGACTAAAATGATAGAGAAACTTAACCGATATTTATTTTGTTCCGGTATGGTGGCACAGATTCGAGACTACGTATCCAATTATTCAATCTGCAAGTCCAATAAAAGTCCCAACCAGATTTTTAGACCGCAAATGGGTAACCAAACTTCTTTTGAACGACCATTTCAGAAACTGTATATGAATCTCTAGACCCATACCCTCGTTCTAAAAGCAGCAATATAAGTATCCTGATAATTGTCGATCATTGTACAAAGTTTCATTTCTTGCACCCACTGCGAATATATACATCGGATAAGATTTCTTAGAAAAACATGTGTTCTGTACCTTCGGTGGTCTGGAATCTATATTAATGGATTACGGATCCCAATTTAAGTCTGGCTATTTCAAAGCATTCTTAACTCGATTCAGTTTCGCACATGTGTGTACGGCCATCTACTCGCCGCAAGCGAATGCGAGCGAACGAGTCAACCTATCCGTTTTGACAGTGATTAGGGCATACATTTTAGCATATCATACTAATTGGGATAGGAATCTGGACGAAATTAGCGCCAGTGTTCATCGAAGCACATGGTTTTCCCCATACTTCCTTTGTTTCGGGAAGAATATGGTTATGAACGGTCAGGACTATGATCTCTTAAGGAAGATACATAAACTAAGGGATGATACCGCTTTGAAAACGCCTGATTTATTACAATTAGCGCGAAGGCAAGCTAGGGAAAAAATTAGAGAAACCCAAGCAGCCAATGCAAAAGTTTACGATTTGCTTAGGCATACCATAAGTTTAAATGCGGGTGACATAGTTTACGCGCGTAGTTTTACCCGAAGCAACGCAGCAAAAAGGTTTAGTAGCAAATTGGCACCTGTCCTTATCAAGGCGAATGTAGCAAAGATGATAAGTCAAGTATATTTCAAATTAGTAAACGAGTCCGGTAAATATCTGGGCGTTTATCATTTGAAAGGCCCCACGTGAGGGCAATCCAAGCCAATCACGTAACCGTATTGGGATTACCGTGATTCAAGTGGCCATGTGAGCGGCTACTGTGGAATACGCCGTGGCTGCCGAAACATGCGATCCAGCGCAGCTACCGAATAGTGACAGCTCTAGGAATCGCTACTAAGGAATTCGTTTCTAGCTTTCGACTTATAATTAGAGTTAGTTTTTTTTTTGAATTCTTACGTTAGGGAGGGTATTATAATTTCAGTCAGAAGTTTGTAACGCAGTGAAGGAGGCGTTTCCGACCACATAAAGTATATATATTCTTGATCAGCACCAATAGCCGAGTCCATCTAGCCATGTCCGTCTGTCCGTCCGTCCGTCTGACCGTCTGTCCGTTTCTATGCGAACTAGTCTATCAGTTTTAAAGCTATCGCGATGAAACTTTCCCAAAAGTCTTCTTTCTATTGCAGGTAGTACATATGTCGGAGCGACGCGGAACGGACCACTATATCATAAGGCTCCCATAGGAATAATCGAACAAATATAATTTACTTTATCTGCAAGGGTATATAAGCTTCGGCTGCCCGAAGCTAGCTTCCTTTCATGTTTTTCTTTCATTTAGCGTGTAAGTCATGTGAAAGCCATTTATGTACGCCAACATTTATCCCGTTTAATAGCAAATGACAAGGCTTTACCAAGTCTAAATCACACAGCACCTGCATCTTCATTGGGCCCAGCGAAACAGCAGCGAAGTATATATCTTCCGTAAGTGGCCGCCGAGATCGGCTTACATTTTGCATGCTAATATTTTAAAGTGCACTTAAACTTTTCGTAGTAGAACAGGTGTGCCAGATGAGGAAAAAACCCACGCCATATCCGACGAGCTTTGTGCTGAGCAAATGCCAAATCGTCTATACGCTGGAGATTTTTACTAATTTCTAGTGAACACCTACTTCGCGGCTACTACACAATCGAAGGGAACAACGTGCTTTAGTTTGTGCGTAGACAATTTTTAATTGTCGCATTAAAGAATATTACTATTGTTTACCGAGTGCATTGAAAGTCAGGTAAGTGGCATTTTAATTTATTTACATATGTGCAGTTGATTTTAATTAAAATAACACGTAGGTTTATGTCTCGTTTGCTATTGTTTCTGGGTGCTAAAACTCTTGCATACATTTCCCGTGGCCAGCGCTAAAAATGAGTAGAATGTCGCTGCGGTTTCTACGCGATTTAAAAAGGGAAATATAAAAATAATTGTACAAGTAAAACACATTTTTATACCCGTTACTCGTAGAGTAAAAGGGTATATTGTATTCGTGCAAAAGTATGTAACAGCTAGAAGGAAGCATTTCCGACCCTATAAAGTATATATATTCTTGATCAGGATCACTAGCCGAGTCGATATAGCCATGTCCGTCTGTCCGTCTGTCCGTCTGTCTGTCTGTCTGTCTGTCTGTATGAACGCTGAGATCTCGGAAACTGCAAAAGCTAGAAAGTTGGGATTACCCACACATATTCTTGGGCTTCCCACGCAGCGCAAGTTTGTTTCAGACGATGGCCACGCCCCCTCTAATGCCCACAATCGCCTTAAACGATTTTATGTGTGTGAGTGTCTGTGTCTGGCGCCCACACCATTAAAGATTTTGGAAAAGTAAAAATGAAGTTTTATTGTGTTTATCAATACCTATCGAAATGTAGAACAAATTTTTTAAATCGGACCATTCGTTAAAAAGTTGTATCCCGATAAAATTTTTATATATCCATCTCCCTTGCACTCCCTTTAGCTGAGTAACGGGTATCTGATAGTCAGGGCACCCGACTATAGCGTTCTCTCTTGTTAAAACATATGTCTATAATTTTTTCAGGAGCCTAGGGCAAATATTCACAGGACATAACAAATGCACAAGGAAGGCGATCTTATAAAAATATTAAAAACAAAAAAAAAAGTGTTATTATTTATAATTCATTGTACGAAAATGAAAGTAAAACAATTTAAAAGCAAATAAAATAAAAGTTAAAGAGTTAATAAAAATTAAAACAAAAATAACGCACGGAAACAATTTTTTGTAGTAAATGAAATTGCTGATGATATTTTTAAAAAGTCATTACATGGCGGAAATTAAATAGGGCTCTTACTTCTGCTACAAAATGAAAAATACTTTTTGAAAAATTAAACCTAAGCATTTGATCCACAAAACTGACTATTGATCAATAATCATATTGATAGGAGTATAAGTATAAGATATTAAAATCTAAAACAAATTTTTACTTAAATTGCCCCTTTCCACTCCCCTTTCCTTGCAGCACTTCCCCTTACCAGTTTTCTTGGCTGTTGCTCTCTCGGCCGTCGCTCTCTTGGCATCCGCTCTCTCGGAAGGCTCCCGCAAAATGCAACGCAATAAGCTAAATAAATTCTTTAAAAATACTTTAAAAAAAGTAAAAAAATTAAAAAAATTTAACCTAAGCATTTGGGCCACAGAATTAACTTATGATCCAAAAATCATATTGATCGGAGAAGCGGTTTTGATTTTTTAATTGAAAAGGTAATTATAATTGTAGCCTCCAAATTGTGGGGGCTTTCGAAATTTCTTTTTATTTTCTAATTAGGCCTTTTAAATCCTAAAATTGGGTAAAATCCAAATTTCGAAATTCCAACAACTTTAGAAATTAAGCATGTAAATAAATCTAATTTTTTTCGGCCAAATATTGATGTTGGAGCTGATTGGGGCCACTGGGGGGACATGTCGGATCTAAGTGGTCGGGGAATTCTGGAACTCTGTGCAAAAATTTATCTGCTCCAGCTCTTACAGTTTGGGCTGTGGTCGTATCCACTTAAAAATCGATCTTTTATTTTATATTCTTTAGAGATGTATATATTTATACCCTTGGAGAGGGTATTATGATTTCAGTCAGAAGTTTGCAACGCAGTGAAGGAGACGTTTCCGACCCCATAAAGTATATATATTCTTGATCAGCATGACAAGACGAGTCGAACTAGCCATGTCCGTCTGTCCGTCCGTCTGTCCGTCCGTCTGTCCGTCCGTCTGTTTTTACGCAAACTAGTCTCTCAGTTTTAAAGCTATCGGGCTCAAACTTTCCCAAAAGTCTTATTTCTATTGCAGGTAGTATATATGTCGGAACCGACCGGATCGGACAACTATATCTTATAGCTCCCATTAGAAGGATAGAAAAAAAAACGTAAAAAAAATTCCAGCTTTGGTGTTTTTTGAAATATTACCTTCTACTTTTGGAAATACTATTTTTTTAATATTTCTGAATTTCGAATAAAATTTTAAAAAAATCGGATGACTATATCATATAGCTGCCATAGGAACGGTCGTAAAATTAAATGGTAATTAATAGGAAAAAAATTATATCTTTGTTTATTTTTATTACATTCTTTTCTTCTCTGGGATATGGCTTTTCTTTAACATTTCAAAATTTTGAATACAATTTAACAAAAATCGGACGGCTATATTATATAGCTGCTACGGGAAGGATCAAAAAATTAATGGCAAAGTAATACGAAAGCAGCTAAAATTTGGAGTGTTGTTACATATACGCAAGTTAATTTAAATGTAATGTTTTTTAAATGAATAGGAATGATCTGCAAGGGTATATAAGCTTCGCCGGCCGAAGCTAGCTTCCTTTCTTGTTATTTATGCAATAAATTTTTATCGTGGGACTTTTATATATCTTACAACAAATAACAGGTATTCAAAGACTTATATATATTTCACAAAGAATAACTGTTATTTTGGGACTTTTATTTTACTTCTCAAAATAAAAAATAACAGTTATCGAAATACTTTTATTATAAAAGTCCTGACCGATATTTTCGAACGACCTTTAAAATATATATCAGTCAGTGATATTTATGTTTGTGATTTATTTTGGCAGTAATGTTTCTCCTGATAGAGATTCTCAGAGCCAAATTCGGTGTAAATGGTGTTGATGCCAGCATGTATTTGAAATTGTCTATTGTTATGTCGTCTTGTCTTTTCCATGCAATAATACTTCCTTGGTGTTGTATTGAACACCTGTTTGTACTGAACATAGTGCAAGAATTAAAAAAATACTTATTCACAAGTACTGCTTGGAGACGCTTCCCGGAACTTAGCCTCAGGAATCTGTTGCAATTCTGCAGAGAATGTATGCCCGGCAGATTCGGTAGCGGTAGTACTTAATAACTCGAAAAACTACTGACGAGAGTCAGAGTGGTGCGAGGGTAAGGATGAGGAGCCATTATAACTTTTACTTGGAAGGAACAGAAAACAAACTAATCAAAAAGAATTCGTTTAAGTGGTGTTAAAGGAGTGGACAGCTGGAACAGAAGGCATTATTGTGGAAACTTGGAGGTTGCCTTAGCTTCCATAGGAAGGAGAACTTTCCCGTATTTGATGGTCCCACGCGCAGTGCGGATACCTACTACTTGAAATCTGTCGTCACCCTCTGAGTAGACTGATGCAATTCTACCGAGACGCTTGACATTTGCTGCGGTTTTGGACTTCCTTCAAATATTCCCCTTTCCATCGCTTACTAAATTGCTGATACTGAGCATTTAGGTGTTGCCGCCGATTTATGATCGATATAGCTTCGCCTCTGATCTCGGGATCGGCTGTGGAAAGCATCTGTCCATTTGTCAGGAAATGGCCTGGAATTAACGCCAACTAGTCTGAATTCTAGAAACCGACCTGGAATTCAAGCAGGCTTTCATCGTGGCTAGTAGTAGTTTACGGGTGGCAGTGGATTTTTAAAAAAGTGCTTTAAAACCTCAGCCCTCCCATCTGTAGAGCCCCCGGTGGGATGAACCGCAGCACGAGTGCCTAATGGCTATAGGCATCAGTCACTGTTTCTTGGTCTATTCGCATAAAGTCTCGAGATAGCAACGGTAATGGACCCGCTAAGGACACCATCGCCTAACTACAAATCTGGCTAGGGCCGCGAGAAACTTTTCGGTAGTTACATATGTTAGAAGTGGGTTCCACTTTCGGAATTTAATATTCGATGGGACCAGGCGTACCATTAATTTGTTGCTGCCATTAAGAGAAATGTGGTGTGTGATCTGGACTAGCACCCGGGAAAGTCAACAACTATACTGCAGAATGATATGATGGCGCTCGTCGTACTGCAGGTTTTTGGATGCAGTATTATGCCCACATGCTCTCAAGGAAGATGAAATTAAATTTGAAATTCCGATTGATACGGGTATAAAATTTGTACTTTTCAACAGACGAAGATCGAGGGCATGTAATAATGCTTACTAAGCCGGTTATCTATACTTAAGGGAGCCTTACGATTCAGGAAGCGATTTAGGAACTGTAGAACATATATCAGGACTTGTAGAGCGTTTCAGAACTCATGATGATCGGATCGTAATTGCTTCGCAGGAAATCTGGCCACCTGTAAGTCATTATACTGTGACGCCTCATTTTGGAGTCTTAGGCGCACACTTATTCTTAAGTTCCTATATACATAGATTAAACCTAGATTTAAGTCCACTGAAGGATAAATAAGTTAAGTTCAAAACCCAACACCCTGTCTTATCTATTAAGCGATAGGGCGATAGTAAGCTAGGGTCACACTAGCTGCAAGGTCATCGATTACCAATCGAATAGTCGTGACCACTGTTAACTAACATTGGAACAGTGTTAACACACCCCTGTCACATATCGAATGGAACAATCGCCGATCAAATAGACCAATCGGCTTCGATAGGAGTTAGGAACCACGCGGAGCGAGAGAGAAAGGGTCTCTTGTGTTTCCGATCGTGCCAGCGAACAGACGTGTGCTCCGGGTTAGACTCTGGTCACCAATAAGTATTTCCAACTGCAGAACAAGCAGTGTTAGGGACACAGAAGACCCGCGAAACCTAATCAAAGCTTAATAAATTAAAACGGATAATTAAATGGAAATTAATAGAAAAAAAATGATATCTTTGTTGATTTTTATTACATTTTTTCCTCTCTGGGATATGGATTTTCTTTAATATTTCAAAATTTCGAATAAAATTAAACGAAATTCGGACGGCAATATTATATAGCTGCCATAGGAAGGATCAAAAAATAATGCCAAAGTAATAAAAAGCAGCTAAAATTTGGATTATTGTAACATATACGCAAATTAATTTAAATTTAATGTTTTTGTAAATGAATATAAATGATCTGCAAGGGTATATAAGCTTCGGCAGGCCGAAGCTAGCTTCCTTTCTTGTTTTGTAATGATTCCACCTAGTAGCGCATGGATCTATAAGTTTGGGATGGCAAATTTGTTTTTTATCTGCAGCATCGTTGACTTACTTACATAAATAGTTCCACAAAGAAGTAGTAGTAGAGATGATTGATACAATCATTTAAATAAATAATTCTCAAGAACCTTCTCTGCATCATTAGTCTCTACTAAGTTGCAAAGACTTATGGAACTAATAAAATAACAAATGTAACAAAATGTATTTTATTTGTTATACTTTTCTAGTGCTTTTACTTTAATTTTAGGGCAAAGGTCTTGTTTCCTTCAAATGAAAAAAAAATATTAAAACAAGAGAGAACGCTATAGTCGAGTACTTCGACTATTAGATACCCGTTACTTATCTAAAAGCAGTGGGAGGTAGATGAATATATGCACGCGTCAAAGTTACTAGCGCCATCTAGTGGCTGTTTCATTTTTTGCTCATAACTTTTTAATGGATTGTCCGATTTTAAATATTTCTTTTTCACTTCGATAGGTATTAATAAACACAACAAAATGGCATTTACACTTTTACAAAATCTGATGTCAGCGCCAGGCTTTTTTTTAAATCTTTTGAGGCGATTGTGGGCGTGGTGATTGGCTGAAACAAACTTGCGCTGCGTAGGAAGCCCAAGAATATGTGTGGGTAATCCCAACTTTCTAGCTTTTCTAGTTTCCAAGATATCAGCGTTCATATGGACGGACAGACGGACATGGCTAGATCGACTCGGCTAGTGATCTTGATCAATAAAATAAAAATACCTTTTGAGCCAAAAACACCAAGAGATCAACTTAGCAAGTGAACTAAAAAAATCAAATAAAAGAGCAAAACTGAACAAGTGAACAAAAAAGAGCGAGTAAGAGCAAAACTGAGAAAGTGAACAAAAAGGAGCAACTGAGAAAAAATGAACAAGTGAACAATAAAGAACAAGTTCGAAGGAACATGTTTACTCTTTTATGTTCACTCACTCATGAGCAACCCAACACTAGAAAACACATCGCAGCAAGTAGGGCTACTCTCTCACTCTTATTGGATCCTTATGGATTTTATGTTTTCTTATCGTTTAGTTAAATTTGAGGTCATTTGACAATTTTTGAATGACATAAATGTAATATAGTTTTATTGAATAAGATATGGATATTATAAAGTTATTGTGTTCACATGTTCTTTTTTAACCCTCCGCGACATATAACAACTTTTCGACTTATTTTGTATACTCGGGACTTGATTATTAGAAGATTCTGCACAGACAACTTTTTGCGACTTCACCCTTTGATTGCTTCTATTCGACTGTGGTTGTCTCTCTTATCGTCTGTTTTCTTTTGAGTTGTGTGGGGCTGGCAATTTGATCGAAACCATCTCTTCCTTACATTCGGTCATCCTGGCTACTGGAGTCTGTCCCAGACGACAAGCAATCCTCGTTCCAATTGGAGTATTTCCCCAATTTCATATTGTCAGAGCTAGTTGTTGTAATATTTGGCCCTTCCACTTGAGCAGCTTTCCTAACATTGTAGCGGCCATTTCTTTTAACCTGCGTAACTTCGTACGGTCCATGAAAGGTACTGGCGAGTTTTTTCCCCGCAACGAATTGGGTACGTTTTATTGCGACTAAATCGCCATCTTTGTAGATGTTTTCTATCTTCCTGTGTTTATCATAGTTGGCTTTATAATTTGCCTGTGCCTTCTGAATCTCGATTTTGGCTGCTTCGCGTTCTTTTGCTCTTTCGTTGTCGAAGTCATTCAACAACTCTTGTTCCAGAACTGCCAAGAGATTATCGCTGACTTTGTTCTGCATTTTAACCCCGAACATTAGTTGAAACGGAGTTTTCTTAGTCGAGCAGTGAACGTGTGAGTTAAACTTGTACTGTTTGCTGGTTGCATCCATAGGTCCCAAGTGATCTATATGGAGCGTGTGCAGTGGGCAGTCTCCTTTTCCAATGCAGTACAACTGACCTTCCTGTTTTCCCAGCTTTTTGTTGCATATAATGCACTTTATGCAAGACTTAATAATTTGAGCAACCTTACTTTCTATGTGCGATATCCAAAACTGTTGGCGCAATGAGTGTAACATTTTTTGCATTGAAAAATGTCCCATGTTATGTGCATCAGATATTATTTCATGTTCCATTGATTTTGGCACGACCAGCAAATCATTTCCATCCATATGCTTGTACAAAATATTACCTTTCAGTTTGAAAAAAATTTCTGCAGTGATCTTTGGGTCATTTTGCGATCTTTGATTTATTTCATCCGCTTTGATTTTAAGAGACAGCATCTCAATTATATGCTGCAAGCTCTGGTTGTTGATCTCGGCCATTTTCACGTCACTTGTGGAAAATTCGCTTTCCAGGTCACTCGATTCTTCTAGTTGCAGCTCCTCTTCGACAACATCCAGACTATTCATCCTATTCATTTACAAAAACATTAAATTTAAATTAATTTGCGTATATGTTACAACAATCCAAATTATAGCTGCTTTCGTATTACTTTGGCATTCATTTTTTGATCCTTCCTATGGCAGCTATATAATATAGCCGTCCGAATTTGTTATAAATTAAATACGAAATTTTAAAATGTCAAAGAAAAGCCGTACCCCAGAGAAGAAGAGAATGTAATCAAAGTCAACAAAGATATAATTTTTTCCTATTAATTTCCATTTAATTTTCCGACCGTTCCTATGGCAGCTATATGATATAGTCATCCGATTTTTTAAAAATATTATTCGAAATTCACAAATATTAAAAAAAATAGTATTCCCAAAAGTAGAAGGTAATATTTCAAAAAACACCAAAGCTAGAATTTTTTTTACGTTTTTTTTTTCGATTCTTCCTATGGGAGCTATAAGATATAGTTATCCGATCCGGTCGGTTCCGACATATATACTACCTGCAATAGAAAGAAGACTTTTGGGAAAGTTAGAGCCCGATAGCTTTAAAACTGAGAGACTAGTCAGCGTAGAAATGGACGGACAGACGGGGGGTCGGGGGTCACTGCGTTGCAAACTTCTGACTGAAATCATAATACCCTCTGAAAGGGTATAAAAATTGTTTTATTAAAATGTTATATTTTTTTATTTTTATTAAATAAATTACATAATACTAAAAAATAATAAGTGAAATAAATTTAAAATTAACATTTTCTGATTCGGCCCGCCCTTGCAAACTATTCCAGCCTTTTTCCCTTCACATGCATTTTCTATTGCAGCGTGCCGAATGAGAAAATATTAGAACGTGTATTTAATTTAATTATTTTAATAATAATAATAATAATTTTTCGTCACAAATGTTGATATCAGAACCCTTGTATGTTGAAGGTGCGATCGTCACTAGTTTTTTACCTCGTTAAGAGGTGTTTTTATTTGATATCAGAAGTTTTTGTTTGGTCTCATAGGAGCTAATATATACATTTAAATTCAAAATTTTTAAACTTAATTAACTTAAAAAGGCGTTCAAGTATTTCAAAATAACTTTTAAACGAGGTATAGCACATGTCTGTAGCTTTAGTACTTCAGAGTTTTAGCTATTTATAGCTGTTTTCCCGCTAAACTAGCTAGTTTTTCCAAAAATGGTAAAACTAAAGTTTCTTATACGATTAGTTTAACACTATATAACATTTTCAAATCTTTCAAACAAGGTTTGGCCCAAAACTTTTGGGACACACAGACAGTCTGACAAACGGACAAACAGAATTACATTTTCATTTGGATATAGTAGTCGCCTTCGCACACTTTCCTTGTGCGCTTCTTCACTACATGGACTGCCGTTCAAAGTTATTTATATTTTTTCTAAGCTGCATTTTGTTTGATTTTTTTACCACTTTTTATAAGTTATTTTTTTGTATACCCTTGCAGAGGGTATAATGATTTCAGCCAGAAGTTTGCAACGCATACTAGGAAGATCGAAAATCCATTTTCTAAATCCACACCAAAAATTTTGCCGTACATTTCGTTGTATGGCCGTAACACCTCTAAGTGTTTATATTCCCTTTAGTCCGACCCATGTTAAACCTCTTGAAGCATCAGAAATACCAGCGGTATTATTCGCCTCCTCGGCCAGATGTTCAAAGTACAACAACGAAAACAGGCTGAGCCCTTCCCCGCTCGAAACACGAAAATACGGTTCTGCTAGTTTTTTCGACGCCTTCTCAAAGTGAGTGGAACTAGTCCCCCCTAGCAAGGCCTTTTGCCCGTTTGACGTTTCAACATACAGCCCCGTATTGCACTAAAAACCCTATCGTTCTGCCGGAGATGACGCTGGTAATCAACTCCAGAATCTCCGAGTCGACGGGTTTTAAGCCGTAATTTATCGACTGTGGCTACCACGACTACCAGGTGCCTGATACGACAACGTTACCCCTGGAGCTAAGAGACGTATACCGCATAGTGAAGAACAATATATCCAAGATCCAAGAACAGGACCGCCAGTACAGTCCTAGACGCAACGAATGGAAACCCACACTAGAGTCCTTTGTCCTTGTACGGCAGCACCACCTTTCGTAACCTTCTGAAGGGTTTACCGTCAAGTTATCTCCCAAGATCGATGGTACGAAATACAAGCGTTTCCGCCCCCTTACGTTGCCCGCATTCGTCAGAGTCATTTAGCTACCGTAGCTGATCTTAAAGCAATTCATTCTTCATCTCCTACAGCCCGAAGAGCATAGCGAAGTAGAGACCCCAAGAAAAGCGATTCATATATAGCATAGTTTACTAACTAAAGATTTTTGATTTAATAATATTGCTAGTAACGTCTATAGGCTTAGTTAACCACAACATAGTCTTCATCAAGATCAGCGACGACAATACCCCACTGCCTTCGCGAGGACCTAAACCCGGGGACCCTCGAGTAAGACCGGGGACGCTATACTGCCCTGAGTCAGCCATGTTGGGCACTGAGTCGAGCAGGAGAAACGCAGTTCCACTAGGGGTACGCCTCGCCACCGTGCTGCCCACGCTACGCCTCGCAACCCTGTTTGAAATGGCTGAAATCTGCCCTGCCACCGGACTCGCCCTTTTTCGCCTCACCCCGTGGAGGACTGTGGCACTCACTACTACAACGACTCCGACGGGCCACACGATGACAGCTTACGAACTGCGGGACGACGACATCTGTTCTGCGAATCACACTAAGGAGGGGATGGGACACCCCATCCCGGTGGCGCACATTTCATTGTAGTTTGCTATTTTTGTTGTTTTTTCATATTTATACCCGTTACTCGTAGAGTAAAAGGGTATATTGTATTCGTGCAAAAGTATGTAACAGGGAGAAGGAAGCTTTTCCGACCCTATAAAGTATATATATTCTTAATCAGGATCACTAGCCGAGTCGAACTAGCCATGTCCGTCTGTCCGTCTGTCTGTCTGTCTGTCTGTCTGTATGAACGCTGAGATCTCGAAAACTACAAAAGCTAGACAGTTGGGATTACCCACACATATTCTTGGGCTTCCTACGCAGCGCAAGTTTGTTTCAGACGGTGGCCACGCCCCCTCTAACGCCCACAATCGCCCTAAACCATTTTTTGAAAGGTGTCTGGCGCCCACACCTTTAAATATTTTGGAAAAGTAAAAATGCAGTTTTATTGTGATTATCAATATCTATCGAATTGTAGATGAAATTTTTCAAATCGGACAATCCATTAAAAAGTTTTGAGCAAAAAATGAAACAGCCACTAGATGGCGCTAGTAGCTTTGACGCGTGCATATATTAATCTCTCTCCCACTCCCTTTAGCTGAGTAACGGGTATCTAATAGTCGGAGTACTCGACTATAGCGTTCTCTCTTGTTTTGTATTAACTTAGTCTTAAGTTTCACGAAGGGAAGTTGCGCGGCCTTAAACATAAGAATAGTGTTGGGTTGCTCATGAGTGAGTGAACATAAAATTTAAGGACAGAACAAGTGAGCAAGTGAATAAGTGAGCAAGCGAACAAGTGAGAAAGTGAACAAGTGAACAAGTAAGCAAGTGAACAAGTGAGCAAGTGAACAAGTGAGCAAGTGAACAAGTGAGCAAGTGAACAAGTGAACAAGTGAGCAAGTGAACAAGTGAGCAAGTGAACAAGTGAGCAAGTGAACAAGTGAGCAAGTAAACAAGTGAACAAGTGAGCAAACTGAGTGAGTTGACTCATTAAGAAAAAAATAGCAAGTGAACATATTCACCCAAATGGGCAGTTTTTACCCAACACTATTAGAAAACACAACCAGCTGCGGTCGGAATTTAACGTGATAATTAGCTGATCGCAATTGATAGCTGGAAGGGCTACTTTTGAAAAAAACGATAAAAGAATTACTAGAGTCAGAAAACACTATGAGCGCGATAGTCAGCTGTTCGCAATCGATAGCTGGTTGGGTTGCACGAAACTCGTGAGAACGACTCCTGATCAGCAGTTCGAGTAATCGATCTCTTTTTCGGGGATCGCCAAGGCGAACGGACGGTACGGAAAATCAAAAGACAGTTGCCACGTAAATACCTCATACAAATAATTATATGTGCATCATGTATTTTCTTGATTAAAAAAGGACAAGGGCTGATATCGACATTTTGGGTATGCAGTTTTAATTGCAGATAAAGCTTACGAAATAAAAACAAAAAGTGGTGACAAATTTCATATTTATTTAATAAGGAAAGTAAGTCAAAAATGTTCTTTGTACTAAATATTTATATGTGCATATTGGTTTTTTTTTTTCTTTTGATTAATGATAATGTTTATAAGATATTAATAGTCAATAATGTTGCCATTTTTAATTATTACGAAATTAAGTCGGGATGGCATAGAATCCATCAAGGATTTTAGCTGGGATGGATCAATATTGGCCCATTCTTGGTCTATTGCGTTTTTAAAGTCCCTTGCTGTCATAAACTGTCTACCGTTCTTAAACACTTTGGCAGAGAGGATACCCCAGAGGTTCTCAATCGGATTCAGGTCCGGACCTAAGGCGGGCCAGTCCAATACGGGTATTTTTCGGTCTTTAAAGAAGGATTTGGTGACTTGAGCTGCGTGTATTGATGCATTGTCCTGCTGAAAAATCCAGTCGTCTCCATACAAATTACCACCAAACTCTATTAACTCACTCTCCAGAAGACCGACATACATTTGAGCATTCATTCGAGTAGATATGTAGCACATAGGCGACTTTCTTCTATAGTAGAACGCAGCCCATACCATCACTCTGCCACCGCCAAACCCTCGCTTGAAACAAGATCGCCGATCTTGGCGCATATCTCTCCAATATCTTTTGCAACTATCAGGGCCATCTAGATTAAACTTCTTTTCATCACTAAAAATTACGTTATGCCATTCTTCGACCCAAAAACGGTACTTAGTTACAAACTCCAAGCGAGCCCTCATGTGACGCTGCGAAAGCTTGGGTTTAGGCACCACGGAGGTATGTCTCAGTAATGGATTTTCATGAATTATTGGCACTATTCGACTGTTGGTTATTTGGAGTCCCATATGAGCTTTAATTTGTCCGCTACTTATTAAATCAACCACAGCGAGCCGTTGTATTTGGCGTTTGCAACGCAAATCGATGTTAGTTTTCCCCCCACTTCGTCGAATTGTTCCATAATTACTTGGATATTTTAAGTAATTGGAGATGCAGTTTCGGTGCCGGTTTAATTTTTTTGCGATATCGGTGATACTTGCACCGCTATCATGCATTCCTTTTATGATTCCTTTTTCAAAGTCTGTCAAACTCGTTCCACGAGGCATTTTAGCTAGCCAATATCAAAATATTAAAATCAAATTCACTATTTTGAACAATTACATACTTACAATAATTATCAAATTTTTGAAACTTGAATTTGGAAAACATCAACAACAACATCAGCAAAAACGATCATTTCGCACTGATGTGCACATATAATTATTTACTATGCAGAACCGAAAGCTCACGCACATTTTGAAAGCAACGGTATGAGACGAGAAAGCTAAATCTTTGGTCAATTCACAACAACAACATATAACCAACATATCCCGTTATCAGAAACGGGACAATTTTTCATATATAGCGAAAAAACAACAAATCTAGTTATGCACATATAATTCTTTTTATGAGGTAGATTTCGTTACGGGAAGAGAACCTCTCATGGGTTAAGCTAAGTGATAGTATTGTAAATTTACAGGCAGTAGAGAACTTTGTGAAATAAACCTGGTAATTGTAGAGTAAATTAATTCAAGTCCTAACTCCCTTCTTTAGCGACATTGTAGACGGCCCTAACTTAAGCTTACTTAACCCTCCCTCCTATTGGAGCTCGAACGTCCCTGAGTGGTTCTAGTCTGAAGTAACCTAGCCTAGGTAGACTTAATCTAACCCCCCGTGTATTGTATGAGTAGAAAAATAAACACATTAAGTAGCTCATACTCATCATTCAATGATCTAGGAGCCACCAATTGGAAATATAAAAAAATAACAAACTAATTTTGTGACTAGCGCACTAATACTTATAAAAGCTCGAAGCTTGTAGCGTTAGGAAGATTCACTAAATACAAGAAAAAATTGTTTTTAAGAAACTAACTTAAATCATCGTGATTAGAATTAGATGTTTAGATTAGATTTATAGAAACTATTGTCTATTTTTTAGCCTGCCAATCAAACGGTGTTAACACATTGCAAATTTAGTACAGCAGCTGTTCGTTGGACAATGTTATTGCAGTACAAATATTTTTTCTTCTTTGAGATCTTTTTTCTCATATTCCTTGTGTAGAGGAACATGGTGCATCAAACCTAATAAGACAATAACATTCATGGAGGCACATTTTACAACATTTTGTTTATTCTTAAAATTAACTAATTTTTTTTATACCTATTTTCTGGACATTCTTGTTTTAGTTTTTATCGCTAACAAGTTATTCATTTATATAGTCAATCGACTATTTCGGTGCTGTGTAAATTTTAATAAATTGGTTTGACAATAAGGGCTACTCACAAATCCTCTTCAAACTAGTATTTTTAAAGTTTTGGGCTTGTTTACCTTTCCTATATGTGTTTTTGCAGTTCAGTATGTTTTTTTTTTAGAGCTTAGAGCTAAAGGAGGCTTCACAATACAATTATCTTAAAATTAATCTGTATCTGTAAAATGTATTTGTTTATAAATGTACAAATAATGATTGTGCTTTTAAAGAAATTGTACCTCTAGTTCTTAAGTAATTTTATAATAACCACAAAATGACCGATGTCAATGCCATATTTGTATGTTTTATTAAAGTAGGAGGATCTTAAAGTTTTCAATTATACATTTAATGGCAAAAAATATGTATTAACAAATTTAAATATATTAATTTAAAGACCCGTAAGTTAGCGTGATTAGCAATTTAAAAATTGTACCTATTTTTAGTTATTTCCATAAGTCTATCTAACGATGTTTTTTCCAACAATTTAATTTACAACACATTTTCAATTTCTTAAATTTTAAAATTAATAGTTTAAGATATTTAAATTTTAATACAACAGTAGCTTTTGTCAAGCCTAGAATCACAGCCATGTGTTCTACTCGGCTTTAAGATCAAACCTTTCCAAACTGTACGAGTATTGGGTAAAATATTAGATCTAAGCTAGAAATAATAACTTATCTTAACTGCCTTACAGATCTTAATACATATTAAAACACATAAACTTTTAAAATATCTTTGGTTTACTTACTTATTATATAGGACAATATCCGGTCTCCATATATGATCAGATGGAACATGCAACATATGAACTCCACCATATTCTTTTGGTTCCCATCGAAGTTTGTAATCATACCAGGACTGTTAAAAAGTAAATGAACAATACTTATTAATACTTTTTACATATTAATTTTTGGAAAAGAGTTGAATTGCATTAGATAGTAGCCGAAATAGTAGCTTTTATACCCGCTACTCGTAGAGTAAAAGGGTATATTGTATTCGTGCAAAAGTATGTAACAGCTAGAAGGAAACACTCGGCTAGTGATCCTGAACTAGCCGAGTCGATATAGCCATGTCCGTCTGTCTGTCCGTCCGTATGAACGCTGAGATCTCGGATTACCCACACATATTCTTGGGCTTCCTACGCAGCGCAAGTTTATTTCAGCTGAGCGCCACGCCCCCTCTATCGAAATGTAGAAGAAATTTTTCAAATCGGACCATTCGTTAAAAATTTATGCCCGATCAATGTTTTATATGTCCTTCTCCCTCGTACTCCCTCTAGCTGAGTAACGGGTATCTGATAGGTTTGGTAAAAAAATCGATAGCACTATCCATACTATCGATGGTTTTAAAATTTAGGAAACATCGATGGTTTGGGCATACAATCGATACTATCGCTCAGAGAAATAATTCCTTTTTTTATGTAATTTCTGGTATATATTAGGAAAAAAAAATTTTTTTTAAGTATATATTTTAGAACACGACGGTATTACCATTGTTAGGGCTCAACATTGAATTTTGTTTCACTTTAGTCTCAGTAAAATTAAGATCGTTGTCTTCTCCATACTTTTTATTATGATTTTAGTCAGAAGTTTGCAACGCTGTGAAGGAGACGTTTCCGACCCTACAAAGTATATATTTTATTGATTGGCATCACTAGGCGAGTCGATCTAGGCACGTACGTCTGTCCGTCTGTCTCGTCTGTCTGTCTGTCTGTCTGTCTGTCTGTCTGTCTGTCTGTCTGTCTGTCTGTCTGTCTGTCTGTCTGTCTGTCTGTCTGTCTGTCTGTCTGTCTGTCTGTCTGTCTGTCTGTCTGTCTGTCTGTCTGTCTGTATGTCTGTCTGTCTGTCTGTCTGTCTGTCTGTCTGTCTGTCTGTCTGTCTGTCTGTCTGTCTGTCTGTCTGTCTGTCTGTCTGTCTGTCTGTCTGTCTGTCTGTCTGTCTGTCTGTCTGTCTGTCTGTCTGTCTGTCTGTCTGTCTGTCTGTCTGTCTGTCTGTCTGTCTGTCACTTCGCTTTCAGCAGACAACCATTATAGCTTTCACACACATTAGAAGTTTAAGCGACGAAGCTTTGAAGTATGTCACAGCCTAGAAGTATGTAATTCTTAATTACAGATTCCTAGATGTGGTATAAATAGAAGTTTCGACGCTCAGCTCACATTATCTTCTCCGGCTGATGAGGTAGCGGTGACTCCCTACCGAAATTTGCAAGTCCCAGAAAGTCCGAGGTTGACTCCTCAACGAGTGCAAGTGTGTTGAAATGCTAAATTGTTGAGTTATTTATAACCCAACTATGACCTTGAGTTCGCTTAAATCTTCACATTTATGTTAAAAAACAGGTCAAGTCACTACTTAAAAAAAAAAAAAACTTTATTTAATTAAATAATAAACTGGTAACAAATATTATTTTTATTGTGGAAGAACACTGACTGTCTAATGAC
Organism: Drosophila pseudotakahashii; assembly: GCA_035046095.1. Classification (NCBI taxonomy): domain Eukaryota; kingdom Metazoa; phylum Arthropoda; class Insecta; order Diptera; family Drosophilidae; genus Drosophila; species Drosophila pseudotakahashii. The sequence continues at coordinate 41,342 of JAWNOE010000074.1, forward strand.
AAATCTCAAACTGAACTCGCTTCTTAACTTAAACTTCTTTTACGATCATACCTCGGTTTTGAGCTTTAGAGCTTTCTATGAGTGTAGTTAATTTTAATTGAGTGAGTTTTCTGATTGCCCCTTTTATTGTTGATTGATAATGCACCGGCGACTCAATCCGATTGTTTAGTCTAGATATTTGAGGATTCATTCGCATGGTAATTTTCCATTGAGCGTCCGAAAGTGTGGGAACGAACTGATGATGTAACTTGATTCGTTCTGGATGTTTAGTCTAAAGTTTAGTCTAAAGTTTAGTCTAAAGTTTAATAATGTTTGGTTCAACATAATTAATTTGGAAATTTTTATATGTTTTGGTGTACTTGCGATCAGTATTTTCTTATTTAATTATTCCATTTATACATTCGTCAAATACAAATTTTTTTTCTGTTTCTTTATTATATTCTTTATTTTCATCGGGATAAGGAATAATTTCGAAAACGGGAGATTTAACTATTTCTGAAGGAATATGGGAAATAATCAAAATTTTTTTTGTATCTGTTTTAAGCCAAGTGGAAGTTTTGATTCTCAACAATTTCTCAGGGTTCACGTTTTTCAAATAATCTTGTTTTAATAGTTTTGGATTGAATAAACTTGATCTTGTCAGCTGCATCCCTAATTCAATGTCTTCTACATATTCTGTAAAGTGTTGAAAATTAAATATTAAAACGCTGGCTTGTTGTTCCCTTTCTCCGTCTTCTTTTAATTTATTGATTACCTCAATTCCGTTATTTATGACATCGATAATCATGTTTAAATCAGTATTCTGAACACTAGTATCTACTATATTATTAATTTTTTGTTCCATCTCATCTTTGTCGTCTTGATTCAATGTTCCGAATAAATATTTTTAAACTGATCCTACAATATTGAATAACCCTCTCTTACTACGTTTTGCTAATGTAATTCCGTTAATTTATCTTTTAAGTTTTTCTACTAGATATCGGATTTGGATTACATCATTAAATTCATAAGCTTCTTTTAAAAGACTTTCAAAAGATTGTTCAGTTTTTGTTATGTTTATACTTAGGTAATGATATTCATAATTGGTCGGGATATCTATTGATCCAGTTTTAAATACAAGATATCCGTTTTGGGACTTAATGGGACTTATTTCAATGCTCTGTCCAATTGTTAGTTGAATTACAGTTGCTAATATTATGGAGAAAATTATTGTTTTCATTGAGTTGTTGTTGAGTCCGTTCATTTTCCTCTGTTTGCCTGTTTCTTCTTCTTTTTGAATTTTGACTTATAATGAATAGTCTTTCTTCCCCTATTCGTTTCTTCAAAATGTTTTTCATCTATTTTCTTTAAGGTTCCTGTTTTCTTAAATGGATTTGTAGTTTTAGATTTTACTAAAGGTTCTTGTCTATATTTTGTATCTATTTCATAGTCATGACGTTTTTCATTTAATTTTTCGATTCTATTAATTATACCCGTTACTCGTAGAGTAAAAGGGTATATTGTATTCGTGGAAAAGTATGTAACAGGGAGAAGGAAGCTTTTCCGACCCTATAAAGTATATATATTCTTGATCAGGATCACTAGCCGAGTCGAACTAGCCATGTCCGTCTGTCCGTCTGTCCGTCTGTCCGTCCGTATGAACGCTGAGATCTCGGAAACTATAAAAGCTAGAGGATTGACATTTTGCATGCATATTCTTGGAGTTCCTACGCAGCGCAAGTTTATTTCAAAATGGTGCCACGCCCCCTCTAACGCCCTCAATCGCCCTACACCATTTTTTGAAAGGTGTCTGGCGCCCACACCATTAAAGATATTGGAAAACTAAAAATGCAGTTTTATTGTGACTATCAATACCTATCGAAATGTAGAAGAAATTTTTCAAAACGGACCATTCGTTAAAAAGTTATGCCTGATCAAAGATTTTATATATCTATCTCCCTCGCACTCCCTTAGCTGAGTAACGGGTATCTGATAGTCGGGGCACCCGACTATAGCGTTCTCTCTTGTTTTTTTTTCTTGTGTGTCATAATCAGGAGTACCTGCATACATAAATATGTCAGCTGGTATTTGATTTGTAGCATTATGTTTTGTTTTATGATTATAAATGTACAGAATTAATTCAAATTTAGTATACCTGTTTTCAATGTCTGATTCACTTCCTATAATTCTCAACTTTTTATTAACCGTTTTATGAAATCTTTCTACGTCTGATATTCCGTTTTTACTTGTTGTTACTTGGATTTGGACTCCTTCTGAGTTCAACCAATTATGTAAAGCTACACACATAAATGCTGAATCTTTATCTGCTTTAATTTCTAGTGGTTTTCCCATCTCGTTAAATACTTTTATAATGGCTCTTTTAGCTTCTAACCAATCCCTACTTGCGACTTCTACTAGAGTAGCAAAATTTGAATATAGGTCGATAAATGATAAAAATTGTTGATTACCCACCATATAAAAATCCATGACATATATATTTTATATTTTGAATTTCTGGAGTAAGTTCAAAGGTCAATTTGGTATTTCTATGTTCCGTTTTAGCAATGTTGCAAGTTTCACATTCATTTATAATATTCTGAATTAATTTTTGATTATCGGGGAAATAATATTTTTCTCTAAACCATTTAGTAGTCTTTTTGATTCCTGGATGTAAAAGTTCTTTATGTCGTTTCAATATTTTTTCCTTAAAGTCCGCATATGTCAGTATGTCTTCAAGTCTTATCGTACATCTTACTAATTTCGCCAAGTGGTCTGCATTTATAATTTCCACATTAGCTTTTTGAAATATAAGAAAATCTGAATCGTTTTGGAAATATATTGCGCTCTTTTTAGTACATAAGTATTCTTTAATTAATTCTTTTGCTAAGATTTCTGTCATTTCTTTATAAATAATTTAAATTTTTAATTTTTTTAATTTAATTTCAATCCTCTGTCCAATTGTTAGTTGAATTACAGTTGCTAATATTATGGAGAAAATTATTGTTTTCATTGAGTTGTTGTTGAGTCCGTTCATTTTCCTCTGTTTGCCTGTTTCTTCTTCTTTTTGAATTTTGACTTATAATGAATAGTCTTTCTTCCCCTATTCGTTTCTTCAAAATGTTTTTCATCTATTTTCTTTAAGGTTCCTGTTTTCTTAAATGGATTTGAAGTTTTAGATTTTACTAAAGGTTCTTGTCTATATTTTGTATCTATTTCATAGTCATGACGTTTTTCATTTAATTTTTCGATTCTATTAATTTTTTTTTCTTGTGTGTCATAATCAGGAGTACCTGCATACATAAATATGTCAGCTGGTATTTGATTTGTAGCATTATGTTTTGTTTTATGATTATAAATGTACAGAATTAATTCAAATTTAGTATACCTGTTTTCAATGTCTGATTCACTTCCTATAATTCTCAACTTTTTATTAACCGTTTTATGAAATCTTTCTACGTCTGATATTCCGTTTTTATTTGTTGTTACTTGGATTTGGACTCCTTCTGAGTTCAACCAATTATGTAAAGCTACACACATAAATGCTGAATCTTTATCTGCTTTAATTTCTTGTGGTTTTCCCATCTCGTTAAATACTTTTATAATGGCTCTTTTAGCTTCTAACCAATCCCTACTTGCGACTTCTACTAGAGTAGCAAACTTTGAATATAGGTCGATAAATCATAAAAATTGTTGATTACCCACCATATAAAAATCCATGACATATATATTTTATATTTTGAATTTCTGGAGTAAGTTCAAAGGTCAATTTGGTATTTCTATGTTCCTTTTTAGCAATGTTGCAAGTTTCACATTCATTTATAATATTCTGAATTAATTTTTGATTATCGGGGAAATAATATTTTTCTCTAAACCATTTAGTAGTCTTTTTGATTCCTGGATGTAAAAGTTCTTTATGTCGTTTCAATATTTTTTCCTTAAAGTCCGCATATGTCAGTATGTCTTCAAGTCTTATCGTACATCTTACTAATTTCTCCAAGTCGTCTGCATTTATAATTTCCACATAAGCTTTTTGAAATATAAGAAAATCGGAATCGTTTTGGAAATATATTGCGCTCTTTTTAGTACATAAGTATTCTTTAATTAATTCTTTTGCTAAGATTTCTGTCATTTCTTTATAAATAATATGAATTTTTAATTTGTGAAAATAATGTGTTACTTCGGTTTTCTCTTTATCTCCTTTAATTAATTCGATTTGTCGGGAAAAATAATTAAATGGTCTCTTTTAGTTATGGAAATATAGTTTGGGTTATCTTCTTGAGCACTGTGGGCTGTTGCGTTTGCACTACTAGCTGTTTCCTCTGGTATGTTTTTTTCAGTATTATCCGTAAACATATTTTCTTCTGTTTTGGTCCTGGATAATGCGTCAGCTACATAATTTTCTTTTCCTGGCAAATATTTTTCGTTTAATTTTATTTTCCATCGTTGTAGTTTCATATTTGGTTCTTTTATGTTATTTTGCCAAACTAAAGGTTTATGATCGCTCATAATGATAGCCCATACAATTGCTAAGAGTTCTTTTTCAAAGGCAGCATAATTCTTTTTATGTTCGTTAAGAGTTCTGCTAGCATAACAGATTGGTTTATGATTTTGTGACAGTACGGCTCCTTTAGCCATGTTACGTGCGTCCGTTGTCAAAGAAAATGATTTACTGAAGTCGGGATAAATTAAAATTGGGTCTGGAGTAATTAAAACTTTCATTTTTTCAAATGCTTCTATGTAAGGTTTGTCTCTAATATTAATTGTGGCTCCTTTCTTTAATTTAATTGTCATTGGTTTTACAATATGTTGAAAGTACGGTATGAATTTTCGATAAAATCCACACAATCCTAGAAATGATTTAATTTCTTTTGGAGTTTTTGGTATTGGATAATTTATGGTGGCACTTGTCTTTTTTGGATTTGGTTTAATACCTGTAGTAGTTACTATGTGGCCTAAGAACTCTGTTTCCTTTTTCATGAATTCACATTTGTCTAGTTGTAGTTATACCCGTTACTCGTAGAGTAAAAGGGTATATTGTATTCGTGCAAAAGTATGTAACAGGGAGAAGGAAGCTTTTCCGACCCTATAAAGTATATATATTCTTGATCAGGATCACTAGCCGAGTCGAACTAGCCATGTCCGTCTGTCCGTCTGTCCGTCCGTACGAACGCTGAGATCTCGGAAACTATAAAAGCTAGAGGATTGCCATTTTGCATGCATATTCTTGGAGTTCCTACGCAGCGCAAGTTTATTTCAAAATGGCGCCACGCCCCCTCTAACGCCCTCAATCGCCCTACACCATTTTTTGAAAGGTGTCTGGCGCCTACACCATTAAAGATTTTGGAAAACTAAAAATGCAGTTTTATTGTGACTATCAATACCTATCGAAATGTAGAAGAAATTTTTCAAATCGGACCATTCGTTAAAAAGTTATGCCCGATCAAAGATTTTATATATCTATCTCCCTCGCACTCCCTTAGCTGAGTAACGGGTATCTGATAGTCGGGGCACCCGACTATAGCGTTCTCTCTTGTTTTAAATTTGCGTCTCGTAATTTTTAAAATACCTTTTTCAATGATAAAATGTGTTCTTCCAATGAAGTGGACAAAATTATAATATCATCTAGATATACCAAACAATCTGTATAGATTAAATCTTTTAATAAATTGTTCATACATCTTTGAAAAGTAGCGGGGGCATTTTTTAGACCAAATGGCATACGTGTGTAATAATCAACTACTAATCTAAGCTTCGTCTTGCCTGATGCATCGCTCTTTTTTGGAACTATTTAAATAGGTGAACAATAGGGAGATTTTGATTTACAAATTATTTCCTGTTCAATCATTTTATTTACTTGTTTATTAACTTCTTCATCAAAGGTTTGAGGATATTTGTATGGCTTCCTATATACTGGGTCTTCATGTTTTGTTTGTATTGAATGTTTAATAGTACTTGTAAAAGTCAAATTTTCACCTTCTTTGTACTGAATGTCATTATATTCAAGCAAAACTTTCTTAAAATTTCCCTTTTCTTCTTCATTTAAATGTTCTAATCTGTACTCATTACATTCTTTTAGTTCATTATTAATGGCAAATTTAAATGATTTGTCCTTTGACAAGGGCGGATTAAGGCATTTTAATGCGGTTTTATCCTCTTCAATCTTTTTTCCATCTGGCGATGGACTAAGACATTTTACTGCGGTCTTGTCCTTTACCATTTCGTTTTCACCATATACCTATCAAAATGTCATAATATTTAGAAAATTTATGTAAATAAAACTTTTGTTTAACAATATTTTGCATGAATCCAACGTTATACTTTTATTTAATTGCATTGATCCAGTTATTGTGTATACTTTTAATTTTTCCTCTTGTTCTTCATTATTTCCAAAATTCTTCGTCATTAAATTGATAGATGACCCTGTATCTATCATGGCTTTAAGAAGTTTTCCTTTAATCATTACTCTGACATATGGCCAACACTTTCTGTATCCGAGGCAGTTTGCTGAAAATTTCTAATATAATTCTATTCTGCGCACTGTCACTCTCTCTTTGTCTTTTAACAGGTGTATTTTGGGAGTTTTTTGAAGTTGATGCTTGGAAATTTAAAGGATTTTGGGCGCTACCTTGATCGAAGTTCCTCCGAAGTTTGATTTCTGTTTGGTAAACTTTGAGGATTTGTTGAATTGTTTGAATTACTATTATTTCTTGGATAATTATTATTGTTTTTTCTTGGATAACTATAAGATAATAATAATGTTGATGTGTATTTTCCGAATTCCTTCGCCTAGGTTTATAATTATCAAAAGGATCTGCATCCCAATGGCCTAAAACCATTGCTGCTTCTTTTAAGTTGGCAAGTGTTGTTATATCTTTCTTGGACAAGGAATTATACAATCTATCGGGAAGTTTTCTTTCGAAACAATCCCTAATTGTTTTGTTTAGAGAACTTGTATAAATTAACCTGTCTGTTGGATCTGATTCTAACTCTAACTTATTGTGTACGATTTGGTTTTTAGTTCGTTTACGAACTTACTGATGCTTCCTTGGTATGGGGTGTCTCGAACATGTTGTATGATGTCCTCGTATGGCCTGTGATCCTTGAAAGCTTTAATTAGGGCCACTTCATGTATTGGACTTTTCCTCCTCGATGACTGCTTGAGCGGAATCGACAATGGTCATCTCGATAGCTCCTTAGATGATGTGGATCTTGAGTAGGGTAAAGTTGCAATAAGTACTCCACTCTGGCAATGTAGCGACTTAATTCCGATGGATTTCCGTCAAGGGTGGTTCCTTGATTTGTCCGATAAGTTGATTCAGATGAATCTCAGACAACTGCGGTAGTACTGGTGGATTTGCCATGTTTGATTTTTGTTTTCAATATTGACACTTTTTAAAATTTTTTAAATACGCGATTTACCGAATTGGATTTTTTATTTGATTTTCTGCGTGCGTAAATTACACATAGATTCTTCGGCGGATCTCGATATTTGTCGTTTTAAATATTCACGGATTTTACGCTGATGAGGATAAACTAGTCGTATAGTAATATCCTTAAGTTGATCAGTACCGATGACTTTTTTAAAAGGACTTCAAGATCCTACCGGCTGCGCCAATTAAATGTTTCAACCATAAGTTTTAAATAAAAACAAGAGAGAACGCTATAGTCGGATGTCCCGACTATCAGATACCCGTTACTCAGCTAAAGGAGTGCGAGGGAGATAGATATATAAAATCTTTGATCGGGCATAACTTTTTAACGAATGGTCCGATAAAAAATTTCTTCTACATTTCGATAGGTATTGATAGTCACAATAAAACTGCATTTTTAGTTTTCCAAAATCTTTAATGGTGTGGGCGCCAGACACCTTTAAAAAAATGGTGTAGGGCGATTGAGGGCGTTAGAGGGGGCGTGGCACCATTTTGAAATAAACTTGCGCTGCGTAGGAACTCCAAGAATATGCATGCAAAATGCCAATCCTCTAGCTTTTATAGTTTCCGAGATCTCAGCGTTCATACGGACGGACAGACGGACAGACGGACATGGCTAGTTCGACTCGGCTAGTGATCCTGATCAAGAATATATATACTTTATAGGGTCGGAAAAGCTTCCTTCTCCCTGTTACATACTTTTGCACGAATACAATATACCCTTTTACTCTACGAGTAACGGGTATAAAAACTTTATTTAATTAAATTCTAAACTGGTTACAAATAATTTTTTTATTGTGGAAGAACACTGACTGTCTAATGACAAGTCTCAAACTGAACTCGCTTCTAAACTTAAACTTCTTTGACGATCATACCTCGGTTTTGAGCTTTAGAGCTTTCTATGAGAGGAGTTAATTTTAATTGAGTGAGTTTTCTAATGGCCCTTTGGATTGTTTATTGATAATGCACCGGCGCACACTGGGGCGCCTAGAACAAAAAGCATGCCAAAATGTTGCAATGCAACTTCAAAACAAGAGAGAATGCTATAGTCGGGTGCCCCGACTATCAGATACCCGTTACTCAGCTAAAGGAAGTGCGAGGGAGATGGATATATAAAACTTGGATCAGGCATAACTTTTGAACGCTTGGTCCGATTTGAAAAATTTCTTCAACATTTCGATAAGTATTGATAAATACTATAAAACTGCTTACACCTATAAGATATCATTGATCGATTAAAAAATGGTAAACATCGAGTTAAATTGATAAATAATGACTTAATCTCGATTTATGTGAACAAATATTGAAATAGAATAGAAATATTGAAATAGATCTTTTGTACTAAGCGTTTATATGGAAACTATAAGATGTAGTTGACCGATTTAAATAATTTTTTTTTCAAAAATCAAGATAAATTAAAAAAAATATTGGAAAACTTAGAACCCTATACAAAATTAATTTTTTTTTTCCAATGAAAAAAACATTTTTTTTTCTTAAAAATTTCCTACAACAAACAAATTTCACTAAAAAAATGCACCTTATGATGTTTTTTTTACATATTTCATTGCCTTTAACAATACCCCATTAAAAGATAATCGCTATAGGGCTCCAATGATTTAAGGCAGACTTTTGGCTTTTTCGCCCCACTGTGCGGCGACTCAATCCTAAACAATCTAAATATTTGAGAAAAATAAAGTTTAAAAAAATTTGTTTTGTGCATAACTTTTTTACATAATTTTTTCAAAATACCTTTAAAACGAGGTACAGTCTGTAGCTTCAGTACTTCAGAAAATATGGCCTTTAGCTGTTTTCCCGCTAAACTAGCTAGTTTTTCCAAAAGTGTTAAAACTAAGGTTTCTTGTATCAATTAGTTTAACACTATTTAAAATTTTCAAAACTTTAAAACAAGGTTTTGGGACACACAGACAAACTAACAAACAGAATTACATTTTCATTTGGACTAGACCCCCACAAATTTGTTATCGGTATAACTTTTGAACGGAGCATCGGATTTTATCATATGACCATCATATGACCCCTCATTTTCAATAGGAACACATTTAAAATAATGCAAGGAGGCATTTATCCAGGCCAGTGGGGATAAACAACAGCTCAAAAATTCGAAATTTTCACTTTTTACTTTCTCCGCTCGCTCTCCCAAGCGAATTGATTTTCTTAAAGTCTTGGTATGCAATCCTTTTAGTTTTTGCGATACCTTTCTATTGGTGTACCACTCTTTATGATCGGACCATCACAGCAGATTTTCAATTCTGCGGCTATATATAGTAGTCGCCTTCGCACACTCTCTTTGTGCGCTTCGTCACTACATGGACTGCCGTCCATTGTGATATACATTTAGAATCAGGATCACTAGCCGAGTCGATCTAGCCAAGTCCGTCTGCCGTCTGTCTGTCCTAGCTAGAGCGTTGGGACTTACCACACATATTCTAGGGCTTCCTACGCAGCGCAAGTTTGTTTCAGCAAAGCGCTAAGTCCACTCAAACGCCCACAATCGCCTTAGGTTAGGTGGGTATGCTTGGGAATACGATCTCAGAACAGATCAATTTTCCCAGCTCATGGGTTAATGGGTTTCTCGAACCAGTTGGTTCTTTTTAGGAAACATAGGAGTTTGGGGATGCTTATGCCTTATGCCTTGTGTGGCCGCAAGGCTTGGAAGCGTGTAGCTTAGGGTTTGAAAACGTTTGAGGTTGTGCGCTGGGCAGAAGCATAGGAGGTGTTCAATGTACTCCTCTTCTGTTGTTGAGATCGTAGGGTGTCCAATCTTTGTTTGAGGAGAAGCTTACAGGTAGCCATGGGCATGGCCACCATGTCCTTATCGCGAAGGATGTTGGCGGTTGTCCCGCGTCTTGCTAGCTCGTCTTGTTTTCATGAAGTTTTCATGATAATTTGGTGTCCAGGCACCCAAATGAGGTTGATTCTGAGATGTGTGTCCAATGGACACTGTCCATGTCGTTCGGAGATTTGCGGCATTCAGAGATCGTTACTGAGTTAGTTCTACAGGAGTCGAGGGCCCTGAGGGCTGCTTGACTATCCGAAAAGATGAAGATGTCTGCCTTCGAAGTATCCATGGCTTCCTGGATTGCCATAAATATTGTCAGCCCTGGTTCATCCGCGCGCTTTTACATCATGGTTCATGCAAGATGAAGATGTCTGCCTTTGAAGTATCCATGGCTTCCTGGATTACCATAACTTCCGCTTGGAAGACTCTACAATGATCTGGTAATCGAAATGAGACTTTTATGTCTAGTTCAGTAGACTTTTTTTATCAAGGATGACACCTAAAAACTTTTCTTGGTTGCTAAGGGTTAGGCGAGTTTGGTGTAGTTTTGGGAGAGTTCTGGGTTCGGTGTTTTCTGGGTTAACACTTAGTCCACAGCGCGCTGTCCACCTTGAGAATAATCTCGTCGTTCGCATAGGCCACCACTTTTGTTTCCGCTTCCTTTAGAAGTGATATAAGTTTATTAACTACTATAACCCATAAAAAGTACACAACCTGTTCCTCTACTGACACTCCTGGTCGATTGTGCTGATCATACGTACCTATTGTAAGTATGGTATAGGACCCTCAATGACCAGTTCAGTCATAGCGACAGTGATGAGGGTGACATTGTTGAATGCGCCTTCTATGTCTAGGAAGGCCGCCAGGGAATATTCCTTGTTGCGGAATCCTCTCTCTATATAAGATAATAAGGAGTGGAGGGCGGTATCTGTTAATCTGCCTTTAAGGTACGCATGTTGTGCATCGGAGAGTAGGCTAGGGTTGGTAGTAAGTCTGATGTGGGTGTCAATAAGCCCTTCAAGGGTCTTTAGCAAGATGGAGGAGAGACTTATTAGACAGAAGTCCTTTGGAGGGGTGTGGGAGGGCTTGCCGGCCTGTGGTATAAAAATTACTTTAATTTCCAACCATCTGGATGGTATGTGATTTAGTGCTTTTGTATTTAGTGTCCGTTGTAGTTGAGCTGGGGAGAACCCGTCAGGGCCAAGGGATTAGAAGGGCTTAAAGAAGTTGATGGCCCACTTGATGCGTTTAGGGTTTGAAATATTAGCTATGCTCTGATCGTCGAGGTTCTCCACTGATTGGGTATTTTTCGGAAAATGGGTATCTAGTCCAAGCGTTTCCTGGCTGTTTGCTGTTGTAGGGTACAGATTACAGACGCACGCAAAAGGGTTAAGATATTGGCTCTACGTCGCTTTTCGTTCGCATCTCTTTAACGTAAACAGCGGCGGAATTCCCGAATTTAGCGGCCAGCCTCTCTTTATTGTTCATTTGCCATCTCGCTCACACGATTTACGCCGCTGCGACCGAAAATCTGGCGAATATCAGTGTGAACGATACAACGACGAAAGTATCACGCCATAGCCGTTATTTTCCGTCTCTGCGCTTCCTACTTGAATTCCTGGAAGCGAAGTCAGCCACGTAGGCAAACTTCTGTGCGCAGCTCGTTCACTTGATTTTCTATCGCCAAAGCCTACATACGTGCGCTTAATCTCAAAGACAAGTATAATTTTAAAAGTCCATGTGCAAAACTAAGAAACAGAACTGTACCAGAGTGCGCCGAGGCCTAACGGCAGCCAATAAAGTGTTAACAAATTTGTTAATATTTCTTGGGAGCTGATAGATTAATATCCGAACGTTTTTCAGAACCTGACCCCTCGATCGATTTTTCACCCGGCGCAACGCCATCGGCGTGTTCATACCCACGCTGCCAGCCGTTGGTTGGTACGCCCGCACACGTGGTGCACCTTTTCGGCCCACGCTGTACGCAGGCTCAAAGACCGCGAAACGATCGCAATTCGGGAGTGGTTTTAAGAAGATTGGTCGACAGTTCTCAGGCGAGCATATCGGAACCAACGAGAAGAGAATTTGTACTAAAGTTGACTGTGGAGTTATAGCGTCGCATTTCAACATCGCTGACTGACGCGGAAGCGCCGCATTTCAACATCGCTGACCGACGCGGAAGCGCCGCATTTCAACATTGCATATCGACAGCGGAGTGCATCTTCAGTCCCTTTTAACGCCACTCGTCAGCAACTATACGTGTAGCCTAATATACCTCGCTACCTCAGCTTAGCTAAGGCATGCGGCCTAGAGAACAGGAGACACCGGCCGCACGTCGTTGCCAGATGCGATTCGGCGGCTACTGATTCAGCGGAAAAGGGACTTGGTTGGCGGTAATCTTTTGTAGTTTTCTTTTCTTTATATATATTTTTCTTATTTTTCTTTGATTGATTCTGCATAAATGCACTTATTTGTAATAGTCTACTAATAGTCTTTAAAAAACGCTCAAATGGGTGGGAAGCTTATTATGTAAGCCGGAGGCGCGTCGAAATAAGGTCATAATCAACACACATACATATAGAGATATACGACATGTTCTAATCCACCTTATAGAAACCAACAACAGCTCCATTGGGCCCAACGAACGCTTCGATGGATTTTTCCTAAAAAGTACCGCTTGTGAGTAAACCCCTTATTGTTTCCGCTCCGCTGAAATGATTTTAATATTCCTTGAAGTCTAGCCCATAAGTATATATATATATTATCAGCCTGTGCCTAAATTGCGCCAGAGCAACCTGTAAAGGGGTATGTTAGAAATATCTGCTACTTGTGAAATAAATGAAATCTATGAAGTCTCAATATCGCGCAACGAAATGATCGTGTAATTTAATTTCTAAATGGATCGTCACCGGAACAACATGAAGTTTGAGGGGTATTAATTAGAGCCCTGCATGGGTATACAAAATGGGTTATTTGGGTACCCAAACCAAATTTTAGGTCAAGTAGTTCGGTCTGTCATCGAAAACAGTTCCAGTAAGTCAGGCTTTTTTTTTAAATATTACATACCCAACCTGACCCCAAAATGTTCAGGTCACTTGGGTTTGGGTAAAAGTTGACCCATTTACCCAAACCCAAACTACCCAGGTCAAATGGGATTCAAGTAGGCCAGTTGGGTTTTGGGGTTACCCAAGCACTTTTTGCTGAGGCTAATAATTTCTATGAATTTTGTAAAAAATATATTTATTAAATAAGTTGTGAGCATCATTTTCATAACTCATCGCCTAGTCGCGAATTCTTGACGTCCAGATGGTAATTTTTTATATATGTAAAAAAATCGAGAATTAGTTACTTGCGTAGGTAAAGTCTACTCAGTTACGGGCTGTGACTTTTTGCGGCCCAAAAGGTCAATAACATTTAATACTTAAATAAAATTTTAAAATAAAGATTAACCGATCCTCGATGTTTAGAAGACGCAACATATTGGGAAATGTTAAGAAAGGAAGGGAAGGACGTTCAAAATCCTGCGCCCTCTTTAAAATGTCTGACCTGCCGATTCGAATCGTAGGAATGGCCTGTGGGGAGTCCATTAGGGAGTCTTTATGTCTTTTCCATGTGAGCTATTTTAAACCAACTGATTAAACACATTAAAGAATTACACATAATTGGTCAATTGTATTGTACATTTATTTAACAAATTATAGTCAGACTTTTTTGTAATATTGTTATTAAAAGCACTCGTAGAGTAAAAGGGTATATTGTATTCGTGCAAAAGTATGTAACACTAGAAGGAAGCATTTCCGACCCTATAAAGTATATATATTCTTGATCAGGGTTACTAGCCGAGTCGATCCAGCCATGTCCGTCTGTCTGTCTGTCTGTCTGGATTAACGCTGAGATCTCGGTGTACCCGACTAAAGCGTTTTCTCTTGTTATACCCGTTACTCGTAGAGTAAAAGGGTATATTGTATTCGTGCAAAAGTATGTAACAGGTAGAAGGAAGCGTTTCCGACCCTATAAAGTATATATATTCTTGATCAGGGTCACTAGCCGAGTCGATCTAGCCATGTCCGTCTGTCCGTCCGGATGAACGCTGAGATCTCAGAAACTACAAAAGCTAGAGAATTGGGATTACCCACACATATTCTTTGGCTTCCTACGCAGCGCAAGTTTGTTTCAGCCGGGGGCCACGCCCCCTCTAACGCCCACAATCGTCTATTGTTTTATTGCATTTATCAATACCTATCGAAATGTAGAAGAAATTTTTAAATCGGACCATTCGTTAAAAAGTTATGCCAGATTAAGAATTTTCTATCGCCATCTCCCTCGCACTCACTTTGGCTGAGTAACGGGTATCTGATAGTCGGGGCACCCGACTATATCGTTCTCTCTTGTTTTGTAATATTGTTATGAATAGCATGATAATTTAACAAATTACATTCAGTCGTTTTTTGTTATGTTGTTATGTAAAAACATAATTTCCTTGACCATTCGATCGCTCTATATCAATGCCGACCTCTTCTCAGTTATTAAATTGCTGGCTATTTTCCCAAGCCAGCAATTTAATAACTGTTCTGAAGATGCGCTGCTCGCCGGAGTTCCCAAAATTTGGCAGCTTGCTTTAAATAAAAGCTGAAATCTAATAATACTATTAATCTACAATCAAATGTTAGATAAGGGGTAACCCAAAATAATGTACAGGTTACCATGGAAGGGTGGGTGAAGAATAGGGGACAAACAACGTCCAAGTCTCCCTAAATCCGAGATCGTTTGGAGATCTGTTCCTCTTAGCGTAAATCAATAGTGCGTCTATCGATTTCAACTCCTTTAGGTACATTTTATTAGTTTCAGACAGTGCACTTATTTTCTTGTTTTTATGTTAAGGTATGTCTGAAGTGGAAAGAACCCACGCCATTCCGACGAGCATAGCGCAGAGCATCGCTAGAAGTGCACGACCTCTAAGACAGCATACCGCGACGCAACTTGAGAACCATTAGGATTCGAGTTGAACGCTTCACTGTCCAGGTATCATCATTGGTTTTTAGGTAGGCAACGGTTACTGGAGATTTTCCTCAAATTTTTCTGAGTTTGGACGAAGTTAGAAGTTAGCCCATTCTCTTCGTTTCGAAATTCTAATTTCCTTTTTGTATTGGCCTAGCCTCCATTTTCTAGTGATGAAAGTTGGGTCATTACCTTTGTTTCAGATAAATAACTTAGATTGAAGGAGATAGTCATAGAGCAGTGTTGTGTCTATAAGCATTATCATTACTTTTTCATTCATCATTAAAAAAATAATGCTAAATAATGCCAATGAAAAAACATTTCATTACTTTTACCAAAAGTAATGCTAATGGAAAAATATGTCATTACATTTGAGAAATTTAATTTTAATGCATATTTTTCATTAAAAATAATAATGGTAATGGAACATTTTCTAATTAAATAGTATTTTCAGTATTTTCAGCCCTTCTAAAATGAACTTAGCTTTGTGACTTCTGAAAGGAAGTAAAGCTAAAGTTATGCCTTATTTATTCTCGTTTATTGGGACTTTTCCAGAATTCGCCGTTCTTTTATATGCATCTCTAAACTAACTTCCCATGACAACTTTGGATCACAACTTTTATAGCCAATCCTCTTCTGAAGAATTCGCGGTTTTTCGATATCCACCTTAAGTGCCCCATTAAAAATTTTAAATGACATCAATGGCCCATCCTCTTTTGAAGAATTCGCAGTTTTTCTATATCCTCCTTAAAAGTGCCCCATTATATTAAAAGGCATTTTATAGAGTACAATTATAAGGTTTATTACTCCACCAATATCAAAAAAATTTAAAAGATGGCTTGTTGATGTGCTGCTGTGAATATTGTAAGAAAACAAGAGAGAACGCTATAGTCGGGTGCTCCGACTATCAGATACCCGTTACTCAGCTTAAGGAAGTGCGAGGGAGATGGAGATATAAAATGTTGATCGCGTATAACTTTTTAACGAATGGTCTGATTTGAACATTTCTACATTTCGATAGGTATTGATAAACACAATAAAACTGAATGTTTACTTCTCCGAAATCTTTAAAAATGTGGGCGCTAGACACACTTTAAAATCGTCTGTGGGCGATTGTGGGCCCAAGAATATGTGTGGGTAAGTTTCCGAGATCTTGGCGTTCATACAGACAGACAGACACACGGACATGGCTAGATCGACTTGGCTAGTGATCCTGATCAAAAATATATATACTTTAAAGGGTCGGAAATGCTTCCATCAAGCTTTTCATACTTTTGCACGAATACAATATACCCTTTTACTCTACAAGTAACAGGTATAACTACATTATTTCGCGCGAACTTATGTCGTTTAGCAGCGACATAATTCCGCAAACGTCATAAGACGCGAGAAATTATGTCTTTTTAAAACAGGGGATTTATGTCGGGGGAATTAAGTCGTTACCCCTTGAAGAACCGCATAAGCGAAACGGTCCGCTGTTGCACAAACTGCCAAGAGTATGGACACATCAGAAACAACTGCGGGCTTCGATCAGTCTGCAAAATATGCAATACAACAATGGAAAACCTTATGCAAAATCAAAATATTTGAATACATTTGCTCACATCCCAACAATCTTAATAATCAATGTCTTGCCTTTGAATATCCATGTGGAATGCCAGTGGAGTTTCACGTCACAAACTTGAAATTCCTCAATGAAAACCAAATAGATGTAATGCTTCTAGCAGAAACGCATCTCACTAGTAAATACAATTTCCAAAAACGAGGTTATAGTTCATACTGCACAGATCATCCGGACGGCAAGGCCCACGAAGGAACCGTGGGAAACAAATGTTTTTGCAGGCTACATCCATAAAATTACAAGCAAGCAATGGCAGTATCACTATAGCCGCTGTCTATTATTTATTTATTTATTTATTTGTTTTAGCAATTGACTGCTAACTTAGACTTAAACAATAAAACTAACTAAATAAGGCATTAAATGCAGCATACAAAAATTAAGTTACATGTTAGAATTTAGTTATTGTAAATTTTACATGGTAAAGACTTAAAGTTACCTCAGGGGACAGGATATCAGACAAAATATTGTAATTATTGCAAAGAACACGAAAAGGTTCATGTTGAGCATGGTTAAAAAAACGAAGATTATTTTGTCACCAATTCTGGAATTCATCAAGGTCAAGCTGAATGCCCGTTTGCAGGTATTAAACAGAATAGGACAAACAGATTTTAACATCGTCAGCATAAATGAGGATGGAAGACAGTTCTCAAGCGAGCATATCGGAACCAACGAGAAGAGAATTTGTACTAAAGTTGACTGTGGAGTTCTGATAGCGTCGCATTTCAACATCGCTGACTGACGCGGAAGCGCCGCATTTCAACATCGCTGACCGACGCGGAAGCGCCGCATTTCAACATTGAATATCGACAGCGGAGTGCATCTTCAGTCCCTTTTAACGCCACTCGTCAGCAACTATACGTGTAGCCTAATATACCTCGCTACCT
Source organism: Drosophila pseudotakahashii (assembly GCA_035046095.1). Taxonomy (NCBI): domain Eukaryota; kingdom Metazoa; phylum Arthropoda; class Insecta; order Diptera; family Drosophilidae; genus Drosophila; species Drosophila pseudotakahashii. The sequence continues at coordinate 59,054 of JAWNOE010000074.1, forward strand.
CAGCTTAGCTAAGGCATGCGGCCTAGATAACAGGAGACACCGGCCGCACGTCGTTGCCAGATGCGATTCGGCGGCTACTGATTCAGCGGAGAAGGGACTTGGTTGGCGGTAATCTTTTGTAGTTTTCTTTTCTTTATGTATATTTTTCTTATTTTTCTTTGATTGATTCTGCATAAATGCACTTATTTGTAATAGTCTACTAATAGTCTTTAAAAAACGCTCAAATGGGTGGGAAGCTTATTATGTAAGCCGGAGGCGCGTCGAAATAAGGTCATAATCAACACACATACATATAGATATACGACATGTTCTAATCCACCTTATAGAAACCAACAACAGCTCCATTGGGCCCAACGAACGCTTCGATGGATTTTTCCTAAAAAGTACCGCTTGTGAGTAAACCCCTTATTGTTTCCGCTCCGCTGAAATGATTTTAATATTCCTTGAAGTCTAGCCCATAAGTATATATATATTATCAGCCTGTGCCTAAATTGCGCCAGAGCAACCTGTAAAGGGGTATGTTAGAAATATCTGCTACTTGTGAAATAAATGAAATCTATGAAGTCTCAATATCGCGCAACGAAATGATCGTGTAATTTAATTTCTAAATGGATCGTCACCGGAACAACATGAAGTTTGAGGGGTATTAATTAGAGCCCTGCATGGGTATACAAAATGGGTTATTTGGGTACCCAAACCAAATTTTAGGTCAAGTAGTTCGGTCTGTCATCGAAAACAGTTCCAGTAAGTCAGGCTTTTTTTTTAAATATTACATACCCAACCTGACCCCAAAATGTTCAGGTCACTTGGGTTTGGGTAAAAGTTGACCCATTTACCCAAACCCAAACTACCCAGGTCAAATGGGATTCAAGTAGGCCAGTTGGGTTTTGGGGTTACCCAAGCACTTTTTGCTGAGGCTAATAATTTCTATGAATTTTGTAAAAAATATATTTATTAAATAAGTTGTGAGCATCATTTTCATAACTCATCGCCTAGTCGCGAATTCTTGACGTCCAGATGGTAATTTTTTATATATGTAAAAAAATCGAGAATTAGTTACTTGCGTAGGTAAAGTCTACTCAGTTACGGGCTGTGACTTTTTGCGGCCCAAAAGGTCAATAACATTTAATACTTAAATAAAATTTTAAAATAAAGATTAACCGATCCTCGATGTTTAGAAGACGCAACATATTGGGAAATGTTAAGAAAGGAAGGGAAGGACGTTCAAAATCCTGCGCCCTCTTTAAAATGTCTGACCTGCCGATTCGAATCGTAGGAATGGCCTGTGGGGAGTCCATTAGGGAGTCTTTAAGGACCCGCTTTATGTCTTTTCCATGTGAGCTATTTTAAACCAACTGATTAAACACATTAAAGAATTACACATAATTGGTCAATTGTATTGTACATTTATTTAACAAATTATAGTCAGACTTTTTTGTAATATTGTTATTAAAAGCACTCGTAGAGTAAAAGGGTATATTGTATTCGTGCAAAAGTATGTAACACTAGAAGGAAGCATTTCCGACCCTATAAAGTATATATATTCTTGATCAGGGTTACTAGCCGAGTCGATCTAGCCATGTCCGTCTGTCCGTCTGTCTGTCTGTCTGTCTGGATTAACGCTGAGATCTCGGTGTACCCGACTAAAGCGTTTTCTCTTGTTATACCCGTTACTCGTAGAGTAAAAGGGTATATTGTATTCGTGCAAAAGTATGTAACAGGTAGAAGGAAGCGTTTCCGACCCTATAAAGTATATATATTCTTGATCAGGGTCACTAGCCGAGTCGATCTAGCTATGTCCGTCTGTCCGTCCGGATGAACGCTGAGATCTCAGAAACTACAAAAGCTAGAGAATTGGGATTACCCACACATATTCTTTGGCTTCCTACGCAGCGCAAGTTTGTTTCAGCCGGGGGCCACGCCCCCTCTAACGCCCACAATCGTCTATTGTTTTATTGCATTTATCAATACCTATCGAAATGTAGAAGAAATTTTTAAATCGGACCATTCGTTAAAAAGTTATGCCAGATTAAGAATTTTCTATCGCCATCTCCCTCGCACTCACTTTCGGGGCACCCGACTATATCGTTCTCTCTTGTTTTGTAATATTGTTATGAATAGCATGATAATTTAACAAATTACATTCAGTCGTTTTTTGTTATGTTGTTATGTAAAAACATAATTTCCTTGACCATTCGATCGCTCTATATCAATGCCGACCTCTTCTCAGTTATTAAATTGCTGGCTTGGGAAAATGCACGTTCTGAAGATGCGCTGCTCGCCGGAAATCCCAAAATTTGGCAGCTTGCTTTAAATAAAAGCTGAAATCTAATAATACTTTTAATCTACAATCAAATGTTAGATAAGGGGTAACCCAAAATAATGTACAGGTTACCATGGAAGGGTGGGTGAAGAATAGGGGACAAACAACGTCCAAGTCTCCCTAAATCCGAGATCGTTTGGAGATCTGTTCCTCTTAGCGTAAATCAATAGTGTGTCTGTCGATTTCAACTCCTTTAGGTACATTTTATTAGTTTCAGACAGTGCACTTATTTTCTTGTTTTCATGTTAAGGTATGTCTGAAGTGGAAAGAACCCACGCCATTCCGACGAGCATAGCGCAGAGCATCGCTAGAAGTGCACGACCTCTAAGACAGCATACCGCGACGCAACTTGAGAACCATTAGGATTCGAGTTGAACGCTTCACTGTCCAGGTATCATCATTGGTTTTTAGGTAGGCAACGGTTACTGGAGATTTTCCTCAAATTTTTCTGAGTTTGGACGAAGTTAGAAGTTAGCCCATTCTCTTCGTTTCGAAATTCTAATTTCCTTTTTGTATTGGCCTAGCCTCCATTTTCTAGTGATGAAAGTTGGGTCATTACCTTTGTTTCAGATAAATAACTTAGATTGAAGGAGATAGTCATAGAGCAGTGTTGTGTCTATAAGCATTATCATTACTTTTTCATTCATCATTAAAAAAATAATGCTAAATAATTAAATATTTTCAAAAAAGTATTGCTAATGAAAATTAAGTTCATTATTTTTTAAAAAAAGTAATGCCCATTGAAAAGCTTTGCGTTACTTTTCAAAAAAATAATGCCAATGAAAAAACATTTCATTACTTTTACCAAAAGTAATGCTAATGGAAAAATATGTCATTACATTTGAGAAATTTAATTTTAATGCATATTTATACCCGTTACTCGTAGAGTAAAAGGGTATATTGTATTCGTGCAAAAGTATGTAACAGGGAGAAGGGAGCTTTTCCGACCCTATAAAGTATATATATTCTTGATCAGGACCACTAGCCGAGTCGAACTAGCCATGTCCGTCTGTCCGTCTGTCTGTCCGTCCGTATGAACGCTGAGATCTCGGAAACTATAAAAGCTAGAGGATTGGCATTTTGCATGCATATTCTTGGAGTTCCTACGCAGCGCAAGTTTATTTCAAAAAGGTGCCACGCCCCCTCTAACCGCCCCCTCTAACCGCCCCCTCATTTTTTGAAAGGTGTCTGGCGCCCACACCTTTAAAGATTTTGGAAATGTAAAAATGCAGTTTTATTGTGATTATCAAAACCTATCGAAATGTAGAAGAAATTTTTAAAAATCGGAATATTCGTTAAAAAGTTATGACCGATCAAAGTTTTAATATATCCATCTCCCTCGCACTCCCTTAGCTGAGTAACGGGTATCTGATAGTCGGGGCACCCGACTATAGCGTTCTCTCTTGTTTTCATTAAAAATAATAATGGTAATGGAACATTTTCTAATTAAATAGTATTTTCAGTATTTTCAGCCCTTCTAAAATGAACTTAGCTTTGTGACTTCTGAAAGAAAATAAAGCTAAAGTTATGCCTTACTTATTTTCGTTTATTGGGACTTTTCCAGAATTCGCCGTTCTTTTATATGCATCTCTAAACTAACTTCCCATGACAACTTTGGATCACAACTTTTATAGCCAATCCTCTTCTGAAGAATTCGCGGTTTTTCGATATCCACCTTAAGTGCCCCATTAAAAATTTTAAATGACATCAATGGCCCATCCTCTTTTGAAGAATTCGCAGTTTTTCTATATCCACCTTAAAAGTGCCCCATTATATTAAAAGGCATTTTATAGAGTACAATTATAAGGTTTATTACTCCACCAATATCAAAAAAATTTAAAAGATGGCTTGTTGATGTGCTGCTGTGAATATTGTAAGAAAACAAGAGAGAACGCTATAGTCGGGTGCTCCGACTATCAGATACCCGTTACTCAGCTTAAGGAAGTGCGAGGGAGATGGAGATATAAAATGTTGATCGCGTATAACTTTTTAACGAATGGTCTGCTTTGAACATTTCTATATTTCGATAGGTATTGATAAACACAATAAATCTGAATGTTTACTTCTCCGAAATCTTTAAAAATGTGGGCGCTAGACACACTTTAAAATCGTCTGTGGGCGATTGTGGGCCCAAGAATATGTGTGGGTAAGCCCAACTTTCTAGATTTTGTAGTTTCCGAGATCTCGGCGTTCATACAGACAGACAGACACACGGATATGGCTAGACCGACTCGGCTAGTGATCCTGATAAAAAATATATATACTTTAAAGGGTCGTACAAGCGAGGGGATGAAGGCCAAGGCGCAGTACAAGGCAGCCCTCAAGATCAAGAGCCGGCTCCAACACAAAGCGGACCTTTCCCAGGAGGAGAAGGAAAAGCTAGCCTGGGCAGAGCAAAGGATTGAGGAAGGAAGGCTGCATGGCCGCGATGGCGTCGACAGGCGGATTTGCCAACAAGGTGGAGGAGATGCTTGCCAACAAAAGGCAACGCTCACACGAGAGTGCCGCCAAGGACATTCCGGTGAGCAAGCGGAAACGCGGGCCCAAGGAGACAGGCCCTCCGCCACCCAAAGCAGCACAGAAGCCCAACAAGAGGGCTAAAATCAGTGACGTAGTCAACCGACACCTGATCGTGGCACTCATTGACAGGAACGATGAAAATGGGAAGATGACAGAGGCGCGCTGGAAGATCGTCCATGCGCGACTGATCGAGTCTCTCTTTGCACGGATGGATGAATCACCCACAGCCCCCATGCCCACATTTGATGGTGCAGGGTGGTTGAACGGCGTGAAAATCCTGAAGTGCAACGACGATCCGACCAGGAAGTGGCTGACGCAAACGGTCTGCCAACTGGAGGCGCTGTGGGAGGGCGCCAAGCTAGAGGTTGTGGACAGGGAATTAATCCCAACCATACCAAAGGCGAAAGTGCTCTTCCCCGTCGCAATCCAAGGGGATCGGGCGCTGAAGCTGCTTCAACGGCAGAATCCAGACGTCCCAACGGCGAATTGGAAGATTCTGCACATGGCCAGCCCTCTACCCAACGAGGGGGGCCAAAGTGTGGTTCTCCAAATCAACAAGGAGGCGGAGGATCTGCTGTACCCAAGGTTCGGGAAGATGGCGTGGGGCATGGGTAGCGTCTACCTGCGCCTCAAGAAGCGACACCCCGACGATAAAGGCGCACACATCCTGCAGGCAGGCGAGGTGGAAAAGGACCTAGGTCTGGAAGCCATCGTGGATGCCGCCCAGGAACTTGCTCTGGACGACTCGGAGGACGAAGAGGACGGTGACCTTACTGTGATAGCCAACCCGTCGAGCGGAGATGAGCCAGCCACCCATGACTTTGAGGGTGCTGCAGCTCAATCTTCATAAAAGCAGACTCGCATCGGCGGAGCTCCTGATTGCCCTAGAGCAAGGGCCCGTCGACATAGCCTTGGTCCAAGAGCCATGGATTGCCTCGGGCAATATCGTGGCCGGACTAAGGTCCTCAAACTACAATACATTCTACTCACCAACGGTAAGCAGGAACAGAAGCGCCGTACTTGTGCGGAAGGGTATCCATGCTAACCTTATGCCTCATTACAGCTCTGACGACTTGACTGCGGTGATGCTAAAAAGCGAGGAGCAGCGCCTCTTAGTAGCCTCCTGCTACATGGCACACGACAGATCGGCGCCACCAGACGAGCTGAGCAGCTTGGTGGAGCTATGCTCGAAGGATGACCAACTCCTCATTGGTGCAGATGCCAATGCACACCACAGCGTGTGGGGAAGATCGGACATCAACGACAGAGGTGAGTCACTCGTAGACTTTATTCTATCTACCAATCTATATATAGCAAACGTGGGGGAGGAGCACACCTTCGTAGGTCCCACCTCGTCAAACGTGCTAGATATAACACTTGTAAAGGGACAGAGTACGTTGGTCTCCGAATGGAAGGTCCTAAAAACGCCATCTTTTTCGGACCACAGGTATATTCAGTTCAGGTATGATTTTAAAAGCACTCCAAAGGTAGCTGTCTATAGAAACCCCCGGAACACGAACTGGGAAAAGTTTACAAGGACAGTGACCTCGAAACTCGCGACCAGCCCAGGCGTAGTAAAATCCGAGAGAGACATAGAGAGGTCCCTAGAGACCCTGTCCAAGGAATTACTGGATGCGTATCACGCATCATGCCCGACCTCAAGAACAAGGAAGAAGACCAGGCCACCATGGTGGAATCGGGAACTTACACTCCAAAGACACAACCTCCGAGAATTCTTCAAAATCGCCAAAAAGGCAGACGATGAGATCATTAACGAGGAATACAAAATCCTACTGAGGGATTACAAGAAGGAAACACGCAGGGCACAGAGAAGCTCGTGGAGAAACTTCTGCTCCAGCATTGAGAATGTCCCGGAAACAGCTAGACTCCGGAAGCTGCTTTCAAAGCAACCTACCATACAGAGCCAGCTAAAACGCGACGACGGACAGTGGACTGAGGGCAGTGAAGCGGCCCTAACAGCACTTATGCAATCGCACTTCCCAGGACGCACGGATGTCTTAGACGCCAGCACGCACCAAGACATAGCAACCGGCGAAGAACGCCCCCCAGACGATCTAAAAACAACTACGAGAATCAACTGGGCCATAGACTCCTTTGCGGGCTACAAGGCACCAGGACTAGATGGAATATTTCCAGCCATGTTACAGGCGACCAAGGAAAGGATCACCCCATGGCTATATGAAATATACTCTGCATGTCTAAGCACGGGCTATATCCCAATCCAATGGAGGACCTCTCGGATTGTCTTCCTCCCAAAAGCGGGAAAGTGCAGTCACGCGAGCCCCAAGGATTACAGGCCGATAAGCCTCACCTCTTTCATACTCAAGACACTGGAGAAGCTGCTGGATCTACACATCAGGAATGATGTAGGGAGGCTCATGTCATCCAACCAGCACGCCTACACCAAGGGGAAATCTGTGGAAACGGCACTACACTCGCTAGTAGCAACCGTTGAGAGAGCCCTACACATTAAGGAATATGCGCTTGGAGTATTCGTAGATATATCCGGAGCATTCAACAATGTCAAGACGGATGCTATAATGGATCGCCTAGAAGCAACCAATACGCACCCCGCAATAAGCCTCTGGATAAGAAACCTGCTTAGTTGCAGGCGGGTACATTCAGAGTGGGGCACCGCTTCCATGGTAAAGGGAGCACACAGAGGCACACCACAAGGTGGGGTCCTCTCGCCTCTCCTATGGAATTTGGTGGTCGACGATCTAATCAAGAGATTCGAGAGGAGAGCCCCGAAAATAACAGCCTATGCGGACGACATAGGTATAATTATTACGGGAGTTTGCCCATCGACCCTCAGCTCTATAATGGAATTAACACTTAGGGAGATATGTGAGTGGGCGGAAAATGTGGGACTCAGTATCAATGCGGACAAAACGGACCTCATTCTCTTTACTAAGAGATACAAGGTACCAAAATGGATCCCCCCGAAAATCGGCGTAACCAGGCTGACCCCAAAAACACAGGTCAAGTACCTAGGCACAGTACTGGACTGCAAGCTGGCATGGAGACCCAATGTAGTGGAAAGGGTGAAAAAGGCCACCATTGCGCTATATGCATCCAAGAAGATGCTTAGCAGCACATGGGGCCTGTCACCTGCTCTGATGCACTGGATCTACATCTCGGTGGTGCGTCCGACTCTGCTGTATGGAGCTTTAGTGTGGTGGCAAGCCACTGAAAAGACGACGTACACCGAGCTTATGGAGAGAATTCAGCGGCAGGCATTGGTCTGCATAACGGGGGCGCTGAAGTCAACCCCAACTAAAGCTCTCGAAACGATCCTCGGAGTCGACCCCATAGACATCCACGCACAACTGACTGCAGGAAAGGCAGCACAACGTCTAGTTGCATCAGGTAACATGACGGCGCAAAGCTTCGGGCATAGTTCAATCGGCCGAAGCATGATCAACCAAACGGACCATATGACCCCCAGAACGTGCCCGGAGGTTAAAACAACCTCGTTCATGGGCCCAGATGACTGGAAAACGGGTCGGGATCAGACTCAACACCTCAATATATACACGGACGGCTCCAAGATGGAAGGAGGAGTAGGAGCGGGCTTATACTGTACGGACCCTGAAATAAGGATGTCCTTTAAGCTACCCAACGACTGCAGCATATTCCAGGCGGAAGTCTTCGCCATAAGGAAAGCTGCTGAAGTGGCTCAAAATATAAACCGACCACACGATGTGGTCAACTTGTTCGTGGACAGCCAAGCGGCGATAAGATCCATGCAATCGTCAACAGTCAGTTCCAAAAATGTGATGGCGAGCAGGGAGGCATTAGACAACCTTAGCACGACAAAGTCAGTGCGGATCTATTGGGTTCCCAGTCACCAGGGCATCGATGGCAACGAGACAGCTGACGTTCTTGCAAAGGAGGGCGTAGAGCTGGCGAACGACAGAACGGAGAACGTGCCTGTTTCCCTCCGAACGCTCCAAAGCGCCCTGGAGAAGCAGGCGGACACGCGAGCAAAAAGCAGGTGGAGGAATACCAAGACCTGCCGAATCTCAAGAACTATTTGCATAGAGCGCAACGACAAACTCAGCCAGTATGTACTGCGTCTACCAAGGAAAGACTGCAGACTGTTAGTGGGAATCCTTACAGGCCACTGTCTGGCCGCATCACACGCAACAACACTCGGAATACTCAACAGCCGCGCCTGCAGGAAATGTGATGAGTCGGGGGCTATCGAAACCCTGGAACATCTTATCTGCAACTGCCCGGCTCTCTCAAGAGCGAGAAGAAGATACCTCGGTGCCCCAGTACTGGCATCACTAGGAGACGCCTCCAGTAGGGAACCAGGAGAACTACTTGCCTTCGCCAAAAACACCTCGATCCTTATGGACATAAAAACCTCTTAACTTGTCTCAAGGTTCATGCGCATCAACCGGACAACTAAGGGCCATAGGTAGGTGGCCCGTGAGGGCCGTCCGGGTTAACCTAACCTAACCTAACCTAGGGTCGGAAATGCTTCCATCAAGCTTTTCATACTTTTGCACGAATACAATATACCCTTTTACTCAACAAGTAACAGGTATAACTACATTATTTCGCGCGAACTTATGTCGTTTAGCAGCGACATAATTCCGCGGCCGACGAAATTATATCGTTTTTTCTGCGGCGGACTTTTGGCGTTCTTAAACGTCATAAGACGCGAGAATGTCGGGGAATTAAGTCGTTACCCCTTGAAGAACCGCATAAGCGAAATGGTCCGCTGTTGCACAAACTGCCAAGAGTATGGACACATCAGAAACAACTGCGGGCTTCGATCAGTCTGCAAAATATGCAATACAACAATGGAAAATCTTATGCAAAATCAAAACATTTGAATACATTTGCTCACATCCCAACAATCTAAATAATCAATGTCTTGCCTTTGAATATCCATGTGGAATGCTAGTAGAGTTTCACGTCACAAACTTGAAATTCCTCAATGAAAACCAAATAGATGTAGTGTTGCTAGCAGAAACGCATCTCACTAGTAAATACAATTTCCAAAAACGAGGTTATACTTCATACTGCACAGATTATCCGGACTGCAAGGCCCACGAAGGAACCGTGGGCAACAAATGTTTTTGCAGGCTACATCCATAAAATTACAAGCAAGCAATGGCAGTATCACTATAGCCGCTGTCTATTATTTATTTATTTATTTTAGCAATTGACTGCTAACTTAGACTTAAACAATAAAACTAACTAAATAAGGCATTAAATGCAGCATACAAAAATAAAGTTACACGTTAGAATTTAGTTATTGTAAATTTTACATGGTAAAGAACTTAAAGTTTCCCTTAGGGGACAGGATATCAGACAAAATATTGTAATTATTGCAAAGAACACGAAAAGGTTCATGTTGAGCATGGTTAAAAAAAAGAAGATTATTTTGTCACCAATTCTGGAATTCATCAAGGTCAAGCTGAAGGCCCGTTTGCAAGTATTAAACAGAATAGGACAAACAGATTTTAACATCGTCAGCATAAATGAGGATGGAAGAGTTTAAAATTACTTGAGGAAGGTCATTTATAAAAAGTATGAAAAATAATGGACCCAGATGGCCCCTTGTGGAACACCAGAAGTAACATTGACAACATCTAAAAACACATCGTTAAGCAAAACGTTGCGTACGATTTGACAAGTAAGACGCAATCCATTTTAGAAGATTTGGAGGAAATCCTAAATTCGAAAGCTTAAGCAGAAGGAGGGAATGGTTTACCAAATCAAAAGCCTTGCTAAAGTCGGTGAAAATTACGTCGGTTTGCAAGCGGCTCTGAAAACATCGATTAATGAGAGAAGAGAACTCGAGAAGATTAGTAGCCGTTGACCGATGTTTAAACGAATAGACGAAAGCTTTTCAATGCCTCGGTAATTTTCAATGTCAGACCTTGAACCTTTTTTGTGATGAGGAATAATGTAGTATTCATACCAAATCATTGGCATGCAGGATTGGTTCACAGATAGATTAAATAAATGTGTGATAGGGCGTGCAAGATTTTGGGCACATTGTTTCAAGATGCAGCTTGGAACCTTATCGTGAACTGCGGCAAACGAATTGTCAATTAAAGACAACCCATTAAGAACATTACCTTCCGTGAAAGATGACAGAAAAATATTGTTCGCATGAGGTAGATTATAGGGATACGGACAACGAGGAACATAGGGTTGTGTAGAGTAAGTTGACTGGAAGACAGAAGCAAATAAGTTGGATATACAAGATTAGAAGATTCAGCTCTATTACGATAACGGAGGGACGAAGGAAATGCGTTAGATTTTCGTTTGGATTTTACAAATGAGTAAAATTGCTTAGGATCAGTGCGGAAATTTTCCTTGCACTGGGAGAAATAGTTCATGTAACATTTTGCAGGGCACGAAGTTACTGAATCGGAACTTGGGCTAGAAAACTCCACAGAAATAGATAGGGTTGGGTGATAAGGATCTTCCTAAAGGGATATCGGGTTAGCTCTCGACACAGTTGCAAGCGAAGAATCGCTTACAAACATCAAGTCAAGAAGTCTGTCACGGCTGTTTCTTACGGAGTTGATTTGAACAAGCAAAATATCGGTTTTCCCTTCGATAAAATCATATGTAATGTTTGGTAACAAAGAGTTTGTATCATCGCAAGGAAGCCAGGAAGGAGTGGAAGGTTAAAGTCACCCATCACAATGAGTCTGTCAGCGCATCCTAAGGCTGACATCACAAGTTGAATGGCAGAAAGGTGGCTGGAATAAACGTTAATATCGGAACTAGGAGGGATGTACGAGCAAGTTATTGGTTCGATCCGACTACCTGCAATAGAAAGAAGACGATAGCTTTAAAACTGAGAGACTAGTTCGCATAGAAACGGAAAGTCGGACGGACGGACAGACGGACAGACGGACATGGCTATTGGTGCTGATCAAGAATATATATACTTTATGTGGTCGGAAACGTCTCCTTCAATGCGTTACAAACTTCTGACTGAAATTATAATACCCTCTTTAAGGGTATAAAAATTTCATGATCGGAGACGGAAGAATTAAGCCAGGTTTCGGTTAAAGCGATTGCATCAAAGTCAAATGCACTATTAGTATGAATTTTACTTAGTTTACCCAAAAGATTGCGATTGATAGTGGATGGAGAATATGTTATTTAGTTTTTTGGATCGGTAATTTTGGAACTCGGGTTAGAATCTTTTGGCTAAAATTCATGAACTGTAGTGTGTTCAGGCCATAATGTAGGTTCAAGAGCTCGGGATAATAGAGAAGAAGGAAGAAATATTTTAAAAGGGGTAATTTTGCGCGCATGGTTAAAATTAAATTTGGTCACAATAGTAACTTTGATTTTAGAGCATAAATAGTTTTTGACGGCATCGGGAACGAGACGGAACACGAAAATAGCTCTGCGAGGATTGACAGCCCTTATATGTGATTCAGAAGACCATAAAAGGCTGATCAACAGGGGCAGAGGTACTTGCAGCGGCGTCAGCTTGACGATTATCTAGTTGGGCGGAACCAGAAAAAACGCCAGTTGGTCGGCGTACGCTAGCAGATGAACTAGCGGCAGCAGGAGCAACAGGAGCTACTATTTTTGGAGCATCGGTTGGGATGGGTTCAACGTGGAGGGCAGCAGCAGGTTCAGTTAGACCATCGGCAGGTTCAGTATAATCCATCCGATTATATGAAGGTCCGGGTGCAGTGGGTTGAGGTAGATGCATGGTAGTTATGCCAACGGGAGCCATTGTGTAGTTAGACGCCACGTTGGTTTCTGTTGGTGATTCGCTTAGGAGTTTCAACCCAAGAAACCGCGACTCAACAGAAAGAATTTCATTATTGAGGGCAGCGAACTGTTTCCGAAGCATCTGGAAACCGTTCCGCGTTTCCCTTATAAAGATGCGCATTTCCATTTCAATTCCTCGGCATGCCTCACACGAACAGGTGAATCCAGATTTTTTAGATAAAAGATCGGGTATACGACCATTATGGCCACCACCACCACATTTAACATGCGAGCAGTTATCGCAAAGCCAACACAATAGGTATGTGTCACAGGCAATGTTGCCACCAAAATCGCATTTTTTAGCAGAGCATCTCAAAATCATTTTGGCAGCTAGATCAACCACTGTGTTAGCAGAGTATAGACCAAACTAAGAGCGATAGATAAGAGAGCAAGTAGCGAAGATTATCGTAATCACAGTAGGCAAAAACTCCAGAGCCGATGAGTACCACGAAGAGATGAGCACAGCAGAGGCAAAAGAGAGCAGGTGCAGGTGGAATCAGTGTCCGTCGAGTGCGAGTACTTTGCGACAAGTAGATGAGCAAGGTAACGGAGAGCGGTAGACTGCAGCAGAGAACGGGAGAGATCGGCGGAGACCGGCAGACAGGCAAACTAGGCAAATTGTTTGGCAATGTCTTTGCTTGCGCTTTTCGTCGAATTGAATATATTAAAACAAATCAACAATAAAACTGTCTTCTGCAACTTAGGCTATCGGAATAGAACGGCGTTGTAAAATTTAACTCGTAAATCCGAACAGTAGCAAAATGGCGCTTACTAGCCAAATCGCTATCGAACTTATCATCGGATCACTCGCCTGTTTTAATAACTCTCCTTCAAAGCCCCGAAGTAGTTGATCACCCCTTAATGCTGACCTCGCCTAGAACTAACTGGCTAAAGTACAAAAAGTACGTAAGTTCCCACATTGAGCTAACACCACTGCTTAACACTGAGAATGACATCGAGTTCTGTGCTGATTGCCCTCACCAAAACCCTCAAGCAAGAAGAAGATCTGGCGCAGCGCCGGTACATCGAGAAACTGCCGCAGAACAGTACAAATAATCCTTTTTGGAGAGCTCACCCAAATTGAACTTCTCGGGTACTTGGACCCGCAGTGACGAAGACAGAGCTGAAACATTTACTTTACACCTACGAATTGTATTTCAGCCAAACGCCGCAAGAAACTCTTTTCAACTACCGCCGCTTAGCTCTGAAATTGCATTTAACCCGATTTGCTTTCAAGCACCTGAATGGCTAATGTCATTAGCAAGCAACTAAAACCGAAAAAGGCTCTAGGGGGCGGCCACCTAATAACCCCAAAAATTGCACATCCAAACTGCGCAGTCGATGTTATATGCAAAATATTTAACGAGATCCCCAAAAAAAAGGAAAAAGTCTGTGGCTATAATAATACCGAAGCCTGGGAAAGACCTCACAATTACCTCATCGTACAGGCCAATAAGCTTACTATGGTCCTGACCAAATTACTAGAAAAAGGCCTGCTCACGCGCATAACACCATATTTAAGAAAACAAAACTTAAAACCGGGACATCAGTTCGGAATTTGTGAAAGCCACGGAACCATCGAGCTAGTCAACCGGATAACTTCAGAAATTCGTACAGCCTTCGAACATCGGGAATATTGTAGTGCGATATTCCTCTACGTCTCTCAGGCATTCGACCGAGTATGACTTGAAGGCCTTATGCATAAAATCATAACATTAATGCCAGAAAACACTCAGAAGTTACTTAAGTCGTAGTCTTCGAGGTCAGATGCAATACAACGACATCCAACGAGAGGCTGACTACGTCCACATTTGCTGACGACACCGCAATCCTGAGCCGCTCGAGATGCCCAACTAGAGCAACAGCTCCACTAGCTAAATCCCATTCGGATTTACGGCTCCCAGCTCTGGGGAAACGCGAGCAACAGCAATGTTGACATCATACAGCGCTCACAATCAAAAATCCTGCGAACAATCACTGGGGCACCATGGTATGTTCGGAACGAAAACATCCACAGGGATCTGGGCATACCACCGGTCAAAGATGAAATATCTAAGCAGAAAGCGGCCAACCGCAACAAGTGTAAGCACCCAAATAATCTCGCAAGGAACCTAGCACGGGTTTCGAACAGAACTCGTCTGCATCGAAACGATCTGCCAGCCCAGCAATAAATACTAGGGCCCGTTAGTCTAAATTCAGTCTACATGACTTTAAGTTAAGTTATATTCTTACGATTTTATATACTTATTGTTAGTCTCATATAGAGAAGATTCCATAAATACAGCACATATAATAAAAAAAAAATCTTATAGAATTATTTTACCAATTTAAGAAAAATCAAGAGAGAACGCTATAGTTGGGTTCCCGACTATCATATACCCGTTACTCATCTAAAGCAAGTGCGAGGGAGATGGAAATATAAAACTTTGAACCCGCATAACTTTTTAACAAATGGTCCGATTTAAAAAATTTCTTCTACATTTCGATCAGCATTGATAAACACAATAAAACTGTATTTGTATTTGTACTGTATTTTTTTCCTATATGTATCTTCTTTTTATACCCGTTACTCGTAGAGTAAAAGGGTATATTGTATTCGTGCAAAAGTATGTAACAGGGAGAAGGAAGCTTTTCCGACCCTATAAAGTATATATATTCTTGATCAGGATCACTAGCCGAGTCGAACTAGCCATGTCCGTCTGTCCGTCTGGCTGTCTGTCTGTATGAACGCTGAGATCTCGGAAACTACAAAAGCTAGAAAGTTGGCATTACCCACACATATTCTTGGGCTTCCTACGCAGCGCAAGTTTGTTTCAGACGGTGGCCACGCCCCCTCTAACGCCAACAATCGCCCTAAACCATTTTTTGAAAGGTGTCTGGCGCCCACACCTTTAAATATTTTGGAAAAGTAATAATGCAGTTTTATTGTGATTATCAATATTTATAGAATTGTAGAAAACATTTTTCAAATCGGACAATCCATTAAAAAGTTATGAGCAAAAAATGAAACAGCCACTAGATGGCGCTAGTAGTATTGACGCGTGCATATATTAATCTCTCTCCCTCTCCCTTTACCTGAGTAACGGGTATCTAATAGTCGAAGTACTCGACTATAGCGTTCTCTCTTGTTTAAATGTCACTTGCTGCCTGTTTCGGTTGTAATACCATGCACTGGTTTCATGTGCTCTATCTATATTCTTAAGGATTGGCTCCCGCAGCAAGGCAAGCCTATCTCCCTGTCCCAGACTGCTGATTTCGTCGTCCTCCAGAGCATGCAGCTCCCTTGCCAACCTGTAACATTAAACTTTGTGAAATTTCCACGAACCATTTCAACTTTTCCATGATATTTGGGTGCTCCTGAGTAAAAGTCCCATACAAAATTATTTTTCATCACCTACAGGTTCCGCGGTATAGCTAAGAATACAAAAGACCGATGTTTGCCGACATTTTGAATTACGTGGCCTATATAATTAGACTTACCTTTAATATTTTCGGTAGGACCTACTCTCAATGCAGCACTACAAAAAAATAGTCCCCATCGTGAACCATTGCCCATGTCTTTGGAATTCGACGCCAAAGTTGAAACTCCCAAAATTTTCACAATTTCTGTGTTGAAAAAAGAATTCTGAGAATTAAATATTAAATGGAACTAATTTTAATTATTCATTGAATCTATTGATCATTGTATGCTTTAATTTCGGTTTAAAGCGTTTTTATGAAATGACTTTTATCAAATTTGACAACATTTAGCAGTAGATATTAAAATCAAAACAACGGTTTTATTGGTATAATAAATCTAATAAAATATGCTCTTATAAATATAACATAATAATTACAAATTATAAATATATACTAGCAGGGTCGGTAGCCCGCAGCATCGCCTGCGGAAACTAAAATTGAAAATTAAGCTAATTTTTTTAAATTTAAAAAATGACTAAATTTTAGCTTATAAACCGAAAAAAGATTTTATCAGAACTTTTTTCCTTAATTTCGGTAAAAATAACAGTATTTTGTCCTATGCAAACTACTTAAGGAAAATACAAAAACTTGAAAAAAACCATTGTGTTTTTGTTAAATCTTTCTTAAGGAAAAAATAAACTTAATTTCTTTAAAAAAATAAAAACGATTTGCTTAAAGATATACATAGCTGTCCAACAACAAATATGATAGTTTTGGTTAAGATTTACGAAATTTGAAACGTACAAACCCATCTAAAAGGTGATGCGATGTTCATATTTTCGCAGTTGAAAAAATTATTGTCTCCAATTCTAATTTTAATACATTGAAGCAATACTATTGCCAGTGGCGGATCTAGGATTTTGTTGTGGGGGGTGATATTAGAACAAATTTTTTGTAGCATACTTTTTGAATACCAATTTCCTTTCAATTTTCATCCGAGTGGGGGGTGATATATCACCCGTATCACCCCCCGTGGATCCGCGCATGACTATTGCCCTCAAGTGGACGGACACTCTTATTATAAGTCTAAGAACATTTTTGAAAAGAATGAAAATTTTAGACTATATTTTCTTTTATCGGTCCTTCAAAACAAATCCTGTTGATCTTGGCCTTGCTACCTCGTTTTACCTTTTTGCCTTTGTTAATTGTCCCTGTATTTTTTGTTTATCAAAGACTAAATTTTAAAACTATTTAAACCGAGTTCCGTTTACTTCTTTTGAAGATGTTACTTCTTGATAATTAATTAATTACCTAAGAATGAAGCCAAGGTAATTTATGCACATAGGTAACGAAAAGGAAAATAATAACCAAATACTCTTGGCTATTTTGCTACCACAGTAGACAACTCTTATAAAGGAAACAAATATGTATGAGAAGCAATGTAAAAAAATCAATTGGATATAAGCCGCATTTTATAATTATTATTTCTGTTATCATTCATTTTTCACCTTAATTATAATTATATTAATAACGACAGGTGGAAGGGGGTGCCGTGAATCAAATTGTTTAAACATTTCCATTTGTTTAAACAATTTGAGGCACGTGTAAGGAAGAGCAAGAGAATCAATTGATTCGAATATTTAGTGTTCTTGCGATTTGAATTTTAAAACACAAAAATCTGTATCGTTTTACCTTTTCGCCTTTGTTAATTGTCCCTGTATTTATACCCGTTACTCGTAGAGTAAAAGGGTATATTGTATTCGTGCAAAAGTATGTAACAGGGAGAAGGAAGCTTTTCCGACCCTATAAAGTATATATATTCTTGATCAGGATCACTAGCCGAGTCGAACTAGCCATGTCCGTCTGTCCGTCTGTCCGTCCGTATGAACGCTGAGATCTCGGAAACTATAAAAGCTAGAGGATTGGCATTTTGCATGCATATTCTTGGAGTTCCTACGCAGCGCAAGTTTATTTCAAAATGGTGCCACGCCCCCTCTAACGCCAACAATCGCCCTACACCATTTTTTGAAAGGTGTCTGGCGCCCACACCATTAAAGATTTTGGAAAACTAAAAATGCAGTTTTATTGTGACTATCAATACCTATCGAAATGTAGAAGAAATTTTTCAAATCGGACCATTCGTTAAAAAGTTATGCCCGATCAAAGATTTTATATATCTATCTCCCTCGCACTCCTTTAGCTGAGTAACGGGTATCTGATAGTCGGGACACCCGACTATAGCGTTCTCTCTTGTTTTTGTTTATAAAAGACTACATTTTAAAACTATTTAAACCGAGTTCCGTTTACTTCTTTTGAAGATGTTACTTCTTGATAATTAATTAATTACCAAAGAATGAAGCCAAGGTAATTTATGCACATAGGTAACGAAAAGGTAAATAATAACCAAATACTCTTGGCGATTTTGCTACCACAGTAGACAACTCTTATAAAGGAAACAAATATGTATGAGAAGCAATGTAAAAAAATCAATTGGATATAAGCCGCATTTTATAATTATTATACCCGTTACTCGTAGAGTAAAAGGGTATATTGTATTCGTGCAAAAGTATGTAACAGGGAGAAGGAAGCTTTTCCGACCCTATAAAGTATATATATTCTTGATCAGGATCACTAGCCGAGTCGAACTAGCCATGTCCGTCTGTCCGTCTGTCCGTCTGTCCGTCCGTATGAACGCTGAGATCTCGGAAACTATAACAGGTAGAGGATTGGCATTTTGCATGCATATTCTTGGAGTTCCTACGCAGCGCAAGTTTATTTCAAAATGGTGCCACGCCCCCTCTAACGCCCTCAATCGCTCTACACCATTTTTTGAAAGGTGTCTGGCGCCCACACCATTAAAGATTTTGGAAAACTAAAAATGCAGTTTTATTGTGACTATCAATACCTATCGAAATGTAGAAAAAATTTTTCAAATCGGACCATTCGTTAAAAAGTTATGCCTGATCAAAGATTTTATATATCTATCTCCCTCGCACTCCCTTAGCTGAGTAACGGGTATCTGATAGTCGGGGCACCCGACTATAGCGTTCTCTCTTGTTATTTCTGTTATCATTCATTTTTCACCTTAATTATAATTATATTAATAACGACAGGTGGAAGGGGGTGCCGTGAATCAAATTGTTTAAACATTTCCATTTGTTTAAACAATTTGAGGCACGTGTAAGGAAGAGCAAGAGAATCAATTGATTCGAATATTTAGTGTTCTTTTAATATTTTTAATGCGATTTGAATTTTAAAACACAAAAATCTGTAAGAAAATGTTTTAAATCTGTTGGGGAATGTAAATGAAATATTCTTTTAGCAAAAGGAAAGCGAATCTCACTTCCTTAGTCAGCTGCAATGCGCACACACACGTACACACGCACATATCTAGTGGATGTGTGTTAAATACGCATTTTTTTGCTAATACATATTTAGTGCGTGTGTGTACGCAGCGGAGCGAATTAATGTTTTTTTTTTTGTTTTTTCCAAATCCACAGTTTGTCAATAACTCAAAGTTTGAAAACTAATAGATAGTTTGGAAACATATCGTCTTAGCTGATCGGGTTCTTGGATTTTAAAAATAAAAATAACTTTAAGGAAAACTTTGACTGTATAACTGTATCCAAATTCTAAAGCTGATCGGAGCAGCATGATTTTGCACACAGGAAAATCATTTTTAAAATTTAACGTTTAGCTAAAAAAAAATGGTGCAATAGAATCGATTTTCGATATAATCGATTTTTGAACCGCGCATTTTAAATGTGCTGTCATTTTTCATTTTCCTTTTTCCCCTTGCTCGGTCACACTTAAATTCCCCCTGCGAGGTCACACTAAAAGTGCGAGAGTAGGACATACACACATACATGTACGACTTTATGCAAGTGCGCCAGCAGAACATACATCCATACATATGTGGCGGCCGTGACGTCAGAGGGCACAACAAAATTTGGAAATATTGGGGACTTGGTAAAGGAGGCTGAATTTCAAAAAAATTTAAATGCAGTTATTTGCGGGTATGACATAAGATTATGAACATCACATTTTTAAACCATTTTAACAACATTTATAACAGAGAAATGGCAAAAGAAAAAATTAAAAAAAAAACGAATCGAATTTTGGGGCACTTTGGGGTAGTTTATTAATCTAATTTATACCTCACACGCGGCTCCTAATTATTCTCCGAATTAATGTGATTTTTTTAGATTTTTATGTCAATCTGTTCTGGGTGGAATTTGCTACTAGACATTTTGTATGCCTTCCATTATATTTGTTTAGAGATACCCTTGCAGTTATAATAAGTACCTAAAGTTAGTCTGTTCAGACCTTTCTCTGAGTAAATCAGCTGAATTTCTTCGGGTACGGGGCTGGAAATGATTGCACCGACAGTGACCGGTTGTTGTAAAGGAAAAACGTTTTTCGTCCAAGTTTTGCACTTCAGTTTTTTATTTCACGTCGTTTTCTTCTCTCTTATATATACACACTAAAAATTCCCGAAAAAAGCCTCCTTCCAGGCGGGTCTTTACAAAGTGACCGTACGAAGTAATAAAAATATAGTAAATCTGTTAACATTTCAAGAAAATAACATTGGAGACGATAAATTCAATTATAGTAGGAATTGGGCTCCAACATACTCCCGGCTTTGATAGGATGCGGAATCCTTCAACTGACTTCTTGCTTATTCGACGGGAAGCGGGGCGATTTTGTGCACTGGTCTTCGAAGAACTGTCTTCTGCGTTTGGAGCTCCACGACTCGCACCTTGTCGTCCTTCCCAGCAATCGTTGCGAAGACCCGCCCCAGTGGCCAGTTCTGGGGAGCTGCGTTGTCCTCGTGTATAAGAACCAGTTGTCCTACTTTTATATTATGTACGTATGTTTTTTATAAGGGCTCTGCTGCGGATTCGATACGACGTCATGAATGGTCCGCAGAAGTCAACTCCGGTGACAAGAAACGGTCTTTGGCAGCGCAAGCGGTCTGCGGGTAGGGAACGATGATGATTTTGAGTCATCAACTTCGGCTTGTAATGGAAGCAATGCGTACATGCGCGTACAACCTTTCGAGTTAACTCCCTTGCGTTTGGTATCCATATCTTTTCACGTAAGAGAGAAAGGAGCACCTTGGCTCCTGCGTGGAGATTTGATTTATGTAGAAACTCGACATACAATTTGGCAAATCGATGTTCTCGTGGCACCAAAGCTGGGAATTTTGCGTCGTACGGCATATCTCCGTTGGCTAATCGCCCACCGACCCGAATTAGAATTATCGAGCTATAGTGTGAGTCTACTTGAATTTCCCCTAAAAACGGACATAGACCCTGCAACCTGTCTTTAACACGCTGTTGTTTCTTTAGAAGAGAGAATTCATTGTGATATACTGATTGCTGTATGTGTTCAATTACCCGCCAAAAAACTACGTTAAGCTCTGGCGCTGAGATGTGTACTACTTCGTGTTTGTTTATGGCCCTGTTAGCTGGAACTTTATTAAGGCAGCGAAATACGAAGGCAATAGTTCGCATAGCTCGGTGATAAGACGATGAGTTATTGAATATTTGGTCGATGACTGATGCTTCCTGCAGACTCGCTGCGCTCTGGCAGGTTTTCCTTAGCTTTGTGACTGAGGACGGCAGTGATTGTGACTGGGAGGGCTCTCCTTTGATGTAAAGACTGATCGCCTTTGCCCGCACTTCCGGAACCGAATGAGTTGGCTCAACATGTCGTGGCCAAAGAGCATTATCTTTCTTTAAAAATTGAGGTCCTTGAAACCAGATAGTTTTCTGTAACTCTGTAGCGCAGCAACCTCTCGACACTATATCAGCTGGGGTCTGTGCTGAGGGCACGTGTTGCTACTCAACCTCGTCGGTAGCTTGCTGGAGCTCTGAGATGCGATTGCCTACGAAGCAGTTCAGCTGAGAAGAATGCATTTTTAGCCATTGTAGGACTATCTTGGAGTCAGTCCAAAAGTAGACCTTTCCGATGTATGGCGCTATCTTCTGAGCTATTTTCTTGTACGTACGATAGAGCAAAACTGCTGCGCATAACTCCAATTTCGGAAGCGTTTGTACTTTGATTGGCGCTACACGAGATTTGGCTATTAGCAGATTGACCTCGATTCCTTGGATCCTCTTAGCTCGTATGTAAATGCAGCATACATACGCGCGGTTCGACGCGTCGGCGAAGCCGTGCAATTCGCTATCGTGGCTGAGTGACGTGTGCACGAATCTTGGAATACATAGATTCGAGGTATTCTTAAGTTCTCCCTGAAGAGTTTCCCAGGTTAGCCGTAAATTGCCTTCTAAGGGCTCGTCCCAATCTAATTTTAAAAGAGTTAGATTTTGTAGGAAAATCTTACAACGGATTACAATTGGACTGATTAACCCTAAAGAATCGAAAACCCTTGCAATGGTTGAGAGAACTGTTCTTCGAGTCTGTGGTTCGTTGACGAAAGCCTCGTGGTGAAAGCCGAAGCTATCCTGAAGGGGCTTCCACGCTAATCCGAGGGCTTTAACGGTATCTGGCTCGTCGAGTTGAATCTAAACTTCAGATTGTAGTCCGTCTACCAAGCTAGTTGAGTTGCTATGAAATTTCGTTAATACGAGGCCCGCTTTTTCCAGCATTTCGGTTAGCTGACGCCTTTTTATATCTAGTAGGACAAGGTTGTCAGCACCGGTGAGTACGTCGTCCACGTATAGATCGGATTTGAGTACGCTAGCTCCGATCGGAAACTCACTGGCAAATGCGTCGGCGATATACGCCAAGCTGCGAATAGCTAGGAATGGGGCGGCTGACAGCCCGGATGTGACCGTCTTGAGTTGGTAGATTTGCAGTTTTTCGGAGTCACCTTTCCAAAGAATTAATTGATACTTCCTGTCTCGTTAATCCACTACGAATTGTCTGTACATTTTACTTATGTCCCCAAATAAGACATATTTGTGTAGTCGGAATGAAAGTATCGTGGTAACGAGATCCTGTTGGATCGTAGGACCCGTCATCAAGATGTCGTTCAGTGATTGGCCATTTGACGACTTGGCCGAAGCGTCAAAGACGACGCGGAACTTTGTCGAGCTGCTTTGCGGCTTAAAACGCAATGATGCGGAATAAAAAAGTGTTGATGATTCCAGTCTATGTCCTCGAGCCGAGACATGTGCCCTTGGTCGATGTATTCCTGCATGAATTGATGATATTGCCTCTTTAACTCGGGGTTGCGCGAGAGGTTGCGTTCGAGCATGTTGAAGCGGTTTGATGCCATTTTGAAAGAAGATCCGAGGGTGGGATGTCCTTCTTTCAATGGTAGACGTACTTGGACACGTCCTTCAGTATTCCACTGAACGTTGGCTACGAAATGATCTTCGCACGCTTGTTCCTCAGCAGAGAAGCTTGATGGTGTCGTGTGGTACTCTTCTATTTCCCAGAAGCGATGTACCATATCCTCGATTGAACTGTCGGATCTCGTTAAATGACATCGATAAGTTAGCTGCTTTTTTGATGAATTTAAATGACCGCCGACGATCCACCCAAACTCCGTGTTGAGCAGACTAGGCAAGTGTTGACGCAGCGATTGTTTGTCTCCTAGAATAGCTTCGGTGCTTATAAGGACGACGATTTTGTTCTGTTCGAAGAATCTGGGGTCTGCAAGAGTGATTCTCTCGGGAAGCTTCCATGTGGAGGTGTCGATATATTCCCGGGGTTGCCTGGAACAGATCCGCTTAATGACTCCAAATTCGGATGACCATTGAAAATTTGAAATTCGAGATTTGAGTGTGGCGAAGACATTATAATGAATTGGTTCACAAGCTTCCGATATCCCGCTGACAGCCTGAGAAACCCGCGCTTTATGGAGGTTTAATCGCTTGGCGGTTTCCTCGGTGATTAAATTGACTTCGGAGCAAGAATCCAGTAGAGCTCGAACTAGCTGATTATTGCCGGTCATGTCCTTGATCTCTATGACAGCTGTTGGTAAAACTCCCTGCTTAGATGCTCGCGTTAACAGGGCGACGTTTGAATTAAGCTGTACAGAATCTTGGTTGTGTTGGATTGCGGCGTTACGTTGGTCCTGAGGATTCTCTGTGTATGAGAAAGACGTTGCTGAGTGGCTGGACTCGTGGAGCAGTGTATGATGTGATGCGTGGCACTTCTTGCAACGCGACTTCGATTTGCAATCCTTCAGAATGTGGTTTGGCCTTTGGCAGTTTAGGCACAGGCGTGCGCGTTTTGCAAAGCTGGTGCGCTCGTTTGGGTGGCACTCGTTAAAAGCTGTGCAACTAGAGATGTAGTGAGATGAACCCTTGCAATAAACGCAGGTTGCGTTAACGGTCATAAATGCCTTCGATTTGCGTGGTTGCTTCGATGATGAAAGCCTGGGTATGTCGGTTCCACCTACGTGATCCCTTTTGCGCGCTTGAAGATATTGACAACGGCGAGTTAGAAAGACACAGCAATCGTCCCAAGATGGTAATTGATCATAACTCTGCTTTTCTTGATACTGCATTTTTGTCTCTGGATCCAGTTTGCTTAGCATCATATGAATTATGATTGCATCCATTACGTTTGCTGCTGATCCAAGTGAGGGTACTGACGATCGAATTGCGGATATCGTATCGACGACATTTAGAAGTTTGGCTGCATTGGCATTTTCGATGTTTGGAACTGAAAATAAATTTGAAATGTAGTCAAGGAAAATTAAAACGTCGTTATCGTATCGCTGCCTCAACCGCTCCATTGCCTTCGAGTAGTTTTTCTCGGTAATCTGGAATGACTGGACTACTTCAAGAGCTGGCCCAGTGAAGCAATTAAGCAGGTATGTAAACTTGTCGATGTTTGAAAGGCCACCATCCGTTTCCACGAGATTTGAAAATGCACCAGCGAAACGTTTGTAGTTTGCGTATTTTCCGTCGAAGCTCGGCAACTTCAGATTTGACAGACGATTGTGATGCATGACCGACGAATTGAATGAATTGTTCAATGTCGTGTCTCCTGGAATGCTTGCCCGACGTTTCCTTGATATTGCGGCCAACAGCGTTGTTTTTATTTCCACGAACAGCTCATCCAAACTGCTTCGTTCGGTGCCGGCACTGTTTAGATTCTCAATTTGGCCTTGAGTTGTGGAAAGTTGACGAAAGGGCCCTTCTAGTATTTGAAGATAACATTCTAGGGCTGACACGTTTAAAGTCTCCTTCTCCTGGTCGAGTTTGGTCTTCAAATTGGTCATGTTTCCCGTAATCGTAGTCCGTTGATGCCGGAGGGATACTAATTTGCTGGTGTTGACTTCGCTTCCAGCGGCAGCATCGGCTGGATCAACCATTTTGAGGCAAATCTGGTATAACTTCTATCTCTGACAAATAGAACGCTAAATGGATCTAGTTAAATTTGGCCTACCAACTGAACACTATAACTACAGCAAATAACAATGATTCTCGATAACAACCTTTGCGGACAGAATATTTTGTTGCGTAATAATAATTTATTGAAGTAAATAACATTGAGGTTATGTTCTCTCGCTTACGGTGACTCACAGCAATCCCATGATTGTGTGAGCTGGATGGAGCACCAGTCCACGTGGATGATCCGCCTTGTATATGAGTGTTGCCACGATGCTCTTCTGGATGTTTCTCCAATGCCTTTTGAGTTGTGTCTTAAGATGAGCGCGCTGGTTGGCTTGTGTTGCGGCGCTTTTGCCTGAACATCGCTGCGAGACGCCTTTGTGGTCTGGTTGAAATTAATAGCGTGGCCTGTACAACACCAACAACTTGACGGATTGCACGTCCTGTCACGGTCGCCAAATAATGTTCAGACCTTTCTCTGAGTAAATCAGCCGAGTTTCTTCGGGTACGGGGCTGAAAATGATTGCAACGACAGTGACCGGTTGTTGTAAAGGAAAAACGTTTTTCGTCCAAATTTTGCACTTCAGTTTTTTATTTCACGTCGTTTTCTTCTCTCTCTTATATACACACTAAAAATTATCGAGGTTTACAAAGTGACCGTACGAAGTATAAAAAATATACTAAATCTGTTAACATTCCAAGAAAATAACATTGGAGACGATAAATTCAATTACAGTAGGAATTGGGCTCCAAAATAGT
This sequence comes from Drosophila pseudotakahashii, assembly GCA_035046095.1. Taxonomy (NCBI): domain Eukaryota; kingdom Metazoa; phylum Arthropoda; class Insecta; order Diptera; family Drosophilidae; genus Drosophila; species Drosophila pseudotakahashii. Next base: position 85,163 of record JAWNOE010000074.1, read on the forward strand.
CGTCACTCGATAGGTGCTGTTCCTGGGATTCCACATATGGGCGGTTCTTTTACAAACCAAACGGATTTTGCCAAATATATTTTTGCACATTTTTGATTTGCCTGAAACTTTTTTTACGTGTACTATTCGGAAAATAACGACGATCTTTAATCTAGTCCCACTGGGAACCGATATTCATCCGCTATCGATACCATCAGCTATCGATACTGCCGCACTATAGGCTGGATGAACACTTTTTGTGGCCAAAATTAATAACTGAAAAACTAAACGAGTTATTTGGGTTCTGTTTTTTGATATTGGTTTATAATAAGCAAAGGAACATATTTTGAGAAAAAGGGCGTGGCACCTCCCTTTTTTGGTAGGAATTACATGTTTAGTGACTTAAAGTAAAATGAAATAATATGGGCATATAGCTAATAACTTTAAGATATACGCAAGGTCATATTTACCGCCTTTACGAGCAGCCGCACTCGCTGTTTGAATTAGGAATTTAATATTGCCTGATGTGGATTTAACTAAAGAGGATGCCTTTCTTCTCTGGCTCCTGGCGCTCGACAACATATATGACAATGAAGGTCGTCCTACCCTCGGCATTTTTTTAATGCTAATTGTAGTATGCGAACTTAGCCACGCTGCATATTTGCTTCTGAAATGCTTCAAGTTGCTTTTACACTTGATCCACTTTTTGGAAACACGGTAGCAAAATTGCTGGCTATCTTTTTCTAAATATTTTTCACTAGCATCAGTAATAGTACCAGCCATCGATGCTTTAAATCTATTTAAAATTGCCACCTTCTTTGCACTGCTCGTTGCAGCAGACCTCCAAATGTCAAGCAACTCTTCATTTTGAAACCTGAGGTTGCGACCTGAAAAGTGAAATTTCGCAGAAAGTGGGCAAAAGTGGACTTCGAGATTAGATTCATATGAAAAAGAATTGAATACTCTACAACACAGTATACATATTAAGGTGAAACTAGGTCACATTCGTTTTGTTACTCTATGTAAAGATTAGTTTTTATTTCATTTTACTGCACGTCGAATGGTTGTTAAAAACACTCAATTACATGGACATCACGATCAATTCCAACAGTTGGACATCACAAACACAAAGTACAAACCACTATCTTTCGATGCCATTATATATTGTGTTTTTAAAACTTAGATAAATGCACTTTTAATCAATTTTTATTTAATTGTTGTTTTCGCCAAAAATCGCACGTGTTCACAACACTGCCAACAGCTGTTTTTTAACAGCCTGTACCTTAACAGTGCGAGCCTCTGTTAAAATTTCTGGTACGTAACATTAAGCTCTGATGTTATCCTAACAGAATGACGTCATTGTATCTTAATTTTAAGGACTTTCAAAAAATGACTTTTGGCCACCTAAAGTGGTCATCCAGCCTATAGTGTGCCGGTGCGGCGTTGCCACCTGGTCGCTACGATATTCGTGTGCCCATCGATCGCACTATCGTCCAGTGCCAATCGACCGCCTTACCGAGGCGCCCCGTCCCTAGGTCATGGTGAGCTTGCACAATTGTTTTTATAAGTGCAAGTTTCGGTGTTTGTGTTTTTAAAATTTTTTGTTTCTCTTCCAGATTTATTTGAACTGTGTCCTTCCTTGCCCTTGGGTTTGGGGTCAATGACATGTTCGACTGCGGCGGAACTATAATGCCGCGTTCTGTCAGCACATGAGTTTGTTTACCACTTTGGTTGTGGTGAGTTGCCAGTTTGGCCGACCGGCATTCACATCGGGTTCTTTTTTTTGTTTCAGGGTTTTCTTTTGTTGCGTGTTGGTGCCCATCGCGTGCTCTGCCTTGATTTTCCAGCGGGTTACGGTATAGCCCTGAAGCTGTACCGCCCCCCCCCCCCCTTTTTTTTTCTTCGGGAAAATAGAAAAGCTTTGCCGTGAGTCTTTCCGTGCCAATACTGTGTGTAATTGTGTATTCTGTGTATCCTTGGAGTTTCCTCGGCGGTTCCTGGATTTTTATTTGTCTTGTAGTATCCTCGGAGTTATCCCGTAGTATCCTTGGAGTTTCATAGAATCCTTGGAGTTTTTTAGTATCCTTGGAGTTTCAATGTTGGTGTTGCTCAGTTGTGTCTGCCTGATGCCGTTGCTCGCTTGTGTCTTGTGTTTGTTGCTGTTTGAGCTCGCCAACTTTGCTGAGAATCCTTCGGCCACTTTCGATAAGTGGTGTTCTTTGGCCCACAAAGAATCAGATTATAATGCCTGGCTTGATCCTGGGAGGCTTTTTCCAGATTTCGATGTACGATTTCGAAGATCTCCCTGAGTTTGTTGGCGTTTTCGTCCGGGGTTTCGCTCGTCCGTCCGGTCCCCAAGTTTTCTCGATCGTATAGGGCGCTCTGGGCTCTCTGCCTTGGGTAAGAAACGCCGGGGTGTAGCCTGTGGATTCCAAAACGCTGGTGTTTACTGCAAGCATGATTTCCGGCCATTTCTCGTCCCAATTTCTCTGGTCCTGCTCGGCGAATTGCGCAGTTCTATTCGCTCGCTCGGTCGGCTTCTCTTGCGGGGTGTACGGAGCTGAGAATTGTTGTTTGATGCCCATATCGGCTAGGAAACCCTTGAAGATTCGGCTGGAAAACTGTACTCCGTTGTCCGTTATGACCGTGCCAACGTGGCCCGCTAAAGGTTAGTCGTGGTTTTCCTTCAGCACCGTTTCTCGTAGGGCTTTTGGGACGCACATCTTCCACGTTGCTACATCTTCGCTGCCTGCTCTATGGGTATATTTCAGGGATCGAAAATTACAGTTATTTCAAATTTTCGGGACTTAAAAAATCCTTCACTTAGAAAAGTGCTACAAAAAAATTAAGAACACCAATAAGTTCCAAATTGGTCAAGCTATGCAAATCTGCAATGATTTTTATTTTGTGAGTTTTATTTTTAAAAATCAATGGTAAAAATTATTTTTTGCGTTTTATTATAAAACTCAGGCAGTAATCGTTATTGATGAGTAAAAAAAATAAAAATCATCAATAACTATTATGTGTGAGTTTTATAAAATAAAACTCAAAATAAAACTCAATTCGCGTCTGTATTATTAGAAATTTTAATATGATTTAAATCGGATCTTGTTCGTTTGGCCATGTAGTTTCAATACATAAAATAAAAAACAGTATATTTTAACATTAAGCTTTTTTTAAAATTGATTTAAGGTGGAAAATGGCACTTTTTAGTTCAACTTTCGATAAAGTAGCAAGATCTTTGAAGTCGTTTGCAATACAAAGTGTTCACGCCAAAGGGCGTTTAATTTCTGGAGGCAGTGTTGAGCGGCAGTTTTCTACAGATGTCCACATCTCGCTCGCTCGCACTGCCCTTCGCTCTCCCTCTCCAACTCTCCCGCAAGTCTCCGCTCCGTTTTGGAGCCCAATACGCTAAGTTAGGCTTAAGCAGTTCCTATTTACAAGTGTAAAAATAAACAGCCGCACGTCGCGCCAGACCCCAAACAGTTCTACCGTGTTTTCAACCCGTATTTCCGCGCGGATTTCAGCCGCCCTTTTCCTGGACTTAGCCAATTCTACAGTCAAGCCACCCCCGCCCCATCACAAAGTAAAGCCGGAAGATTTCGCGGATTTAATTTTATCCATTCTTGCATAAAATTATGACGGCCAAACATCATGGTCATAATTGAGATATAATTTTAAACGAAGCAATGTTTCAGTTATGTGACTATTCTCACCATTCGCCATTCATTTGACTTGAAGAATTTGCGGATTTTTTGACCTGAAGAATTCAGCCTTTTTCCCTTCACATGCATTTTCTATTGCAGCGTGCCGAATGAGAAAATATTAGGAAGTGTATTTAATGACGAGTGTAATCATTTTTCGTCACAAATGTTGATATCAGAACTTTTGTTTGTTGAAGGTGCGATCGTCACTAGTTTGTTGCCTCGTTAAGAGGTGTTTTTATTTGATATCAGAAGTTTTTGTTTGTTTACATTTGCTCTCATTGGAGCAAATATATACAAATAAATTCATAATTTGTAAACTATTGTAATTAAACGAATTAACTTAAAAAGGCGTTCAAGTATTTCAAAAAACCTTTTAAACGAGGTATAGCACATGTCTGTAGCTTTAGTAATGTAAAACTTACAATCTAACGAAATTGAGCTATTTTTAGCTTTTTCCCCGCTAAAGTAGCGGGTTTTTCCAAAAGTCTTAAAACAAAAGTTTCCTATTTGGAACTCCTTAAAACAATTGAAATGATTCCATGACCCTAAAATACAGTTTGGATACGCACATACAAAATATATAGTGCTTGGACAGCGTTTATTCTTCTGAGCTGGCAAAAGTGGCTATTTTTAATTCTGAATAACTTTTATATATCAAAATTTAAAGCGTCTATAGCATTTCAAAATACCTTTAAAACGAGGTACAGCTCAAGTCAGTAGCTTATGTTCTTCAGAAGCTATGGCCTTCCGAATTTAAGTAATTTATAGCTGTTTTCCCGCTAAACTTGCGGGTTTTTTCAAAAATGTCAGAACTAAAGTTTCTTATATCGAGCTGTTGAACATCATATCAAATTTTCAGGACTTTAAAACCATGTTTTGGGACACACAGATAAACAGAATTAAATTTTCATTTGGACTAGACCCCCACAAATTTGTTTTCGGTATAACTTTTGAACGGAGCATCGGATTTTACCTCTCATTCGACGCGTATTTTCAATTGGAACACAACTAAAATAATGCGAGGAGGCATTTATCCCCACCGTCCCCAACAGGTCCAAAATTCGAAATTTTCACTTTTTTACTTTCTCCGCTTTCTCTCCCAAGCCAATTGATTTTCTTAAAGTCTTGGTATGCTGTTAGTTTTTCCGATACTTTTCTATTGGTGTATCACTCATTATGATCGGACCATCACAGCAGATTTTCAATACTGCGGCTATATATAGTAGTCGCCTTCGCACACCCTCCTTGTGCGCTTCGTCACTAAATGGACTGCCGTCCATAGTGATACCAATATATTTTATATTGTGGTTCAAAAGTAACAGTTTTTGAATGTTTAAATTTTTTATCAAAATGTAAATATTAAAAAGTTAAAAAAGCGCAACGAACTTTTTATTAAAATATAAATATTAAGGACTAAAAACAAACCCAATGTATTTTCACTAAAAATAAGTTACAATACCAAAAACTTTATATATTAAAAAAGCAATTTTCTACATTTAAAATTTCTAAGCACAGAAAACATTTTTATACCTGCTTAGATATTTCATCTTTGACCGGTGGTATGCCCAGATCCCTGTGGATGTTTTCGTTCCGAACATACCATGGTGCCCCAGTGATTGTTTGCAGGATTTTTGATTGAACATTGCTGTTGCTCGCGTTTCCCCAGAGCTGGGAGCCGTAAGTCCAAATGGGCTTAAGGGTGGAGTTGTAGAGAAGAACTTTAAAGTCCAGACACAGGGGTGATCAAGAATTTATAATCCAGTGTAGGCTGCTAGCTTTAAGTCTGAGATGTACTTTCTTGCATTTAATGTGCCTCCGCCAGGATAGGCGTCTGTCGAGGTGGACGCCGAGATATGTTACATCGCTGGATTGGGGGATCGGGGGGCACGATTGTCTATTAAGGGTAAACGTTATATGTTTACACTTTTGTTCATTAATTTTGATTCGCCAGTCTGATAGCCACTTCTTAACTACCACCAAATGATCAGCTAGTTGAGCTGTTGCTCTAGTTGGGCATCTCGAGCGGCTCAGGATTGCGGTGTCGTCAGCAAATGTGGACGTAGTCAGCCTCTCGTTCGTAGGGATGTCTGCTGTGTATAGGACGAACAGGGTAGGGCCCAGTGCGCTACCTTGTGGGACTCCGGCTTCAATGTTATACTCGTTGGCCTTCAAGCCACACTCGGACGAATGCCTGAGAGACGTCGAGGAATATCGCACTACAATATTCCCGATGTTCGAAGGCTGTACGAATTTCTAAAGTTATCCGGTTGACTTGCTCGATGGTTCCGTGGCTTTCACGAAACCCGAACTGATGTGCTGCTATTAAGTTTTGCTCTCTTAAATATGGTATTATGCGCGTGAGCAGGCATTTTTCTAGTAATTTGGACAGGCACGATAGTAAGCTTATTGGCCTATAGGATGAGGGAAGTGTGTGGTCTTTCCCAGGCTTCGGTATCATTATAACCACAGACTTTTTCCATTTTTTGGGGTAGTAGCCAAGTTTTGTGATCCCGTTAAATAGCTTGCATATAGCATCCACTGCGCAGTTTGGAAGTTATTAGGTCGCCCCCTGGAGCCTTTTTCGGTTTTAGTTGCTTCCTAATGACATTAGAAATTTCAGGCACTTGAAACAAAATCGGGTAAATTGCAATTTCAGAGCTAAGCGGGGGTAGTTAAAAAGATTTTGTGGTAGGTGTAGAGCAAATGTTTCGGCTCTGTCTTCGTCACTGCGGGCCCAAGTACCCGAGGAGTTTCTAATCGGAGTGACTGATTCTATCGGAGAGCTAAAGTTTGGGTGAGCTCTCCACAAAGGATGCTTTGTACTGGTCGGCGACAGTTTCTCGATGTACCGGCGCTGCGCAAGCTCTTCTTCTTGCTTGAGGGTTTTGGTGAGTCTGCGTGTGAATTCATTAAACAGTTGATTCGAGTGGGGCGATCTGCAGGATTGCCAAGCGCGTCGTAGGCGTTGTTTTTCCCGAACCAGTTGTTCGATTTGCAGATTTGTTTTGTATTGGTTGCTACGCACAAGTGTCTCTTCTAGTGTTGAGATTTTGGCTGCTGTCACGAGTACCGACTCCAGTGCATCAGCACAGAAGTCGATGTCATTCTCAGTGTTAAGCTGTGGTGTTAGCTCAATGTGGGAACTTACGTACTTTTTGTACTTTAGCCAGTTAGTTCTAGGCGAGATCAGCTTGAAGGGGTGCTCAATTACTTTAGGGCTTTGAAGGAGAGTTATTAAAACAGGCGAGTGTTCCGATGATAAGTCCGATAGCGATTTGGCTAGTAAGCGCCATCTTGGGATGTTCTTGGTCACAGCAAAGTCAATTAGGTCCGGAAGTTTTCTGGGGTCAGCTGGCCAATATGTGAGGCTGCCAGGAGAGACATAGTCGAGTTTGTTGCTTAAATTTATAATTGCTTTGTACAGTTGTCTTTCCTTGGGGGTCACGAGTATTGACCCCCAGTGCGTGTGCTTGGCGTTGTAGTCTCCTCCTGCTATAAAGCGATCTCCGAGTGAATTGTAAAAGTCCAAGAAATGCTCTTCAGTTATTTTGAAACGCGGTTGGCAATAAACAGCGCTCATAGTAATACTGCCATTGCCTGCATGTAATTTTATGGATGTAGCCTGCAAATAATTTGTTGCAAACCTCTGGTGAAAGTGGTGATTAGAGCGTTCCCTGATTAAGATTCCGGTTCCTCCGTGGGCCTTGCCGCTCGGATGATCTGTGCAGTATGAAGTATAGCCTCTTATTTGGAAGTTATATTTACTTGTGAGATGCGTTTCTGCCAGCAGCATTACATCTATTTGGTTTTCATTGAGGAATTGACTTATTTCAAGTTTGTGCCGTGAAACGCCATTGGCATTACACATGCATATTCGAAGGCAAGACATCGATTATTTAGATTGTTGGGATAGGAGCAATTTTATTAAAATGTTTTGATTTTGCATAAGGTTTTCCATTGTTGTTTTCATGAAGTACATAAATTCCATCATCATACCCTGTTGTAAAGTCAGCATCATAGTTTCGATGCTGTTTGGTATTTGTCCTATTGCTTGCTGACGTGTAATTATATTTTGCCCAGAGCATTGAGCTTGTGGGATCCCCGTCTGGTTGGCTAGTCCTGTTTCTAGGGCACTGGCGTATGAATCTCTATTTGTGTTGAGGGGCCCAAATGAAGATCTGGCTGCTTTCGCAAAGAAAACATCAGGTGTGGTTTGCGATGAACGTATGCATTTTGTGCATTCCCGGAGCGTGCATATTTTGCCTGTTGAAACTGACTCTTGAGTTCTTTATAGACCGGACAGTCTCTGTAGTTTGTGGTATGGATTTCTCCACAGTTTGCGCATTTCTTCGTCTTTGGGTCTTCTTTGCTTGCAGGGCACGTTTCGGAGTTGTGGAAGCCTCCACAAGCTACGCAGACTGATCGAAGCCCGCAGTTGTTTCTGGTGTGTCCATACTCTTGGCAGTTTGTGCATTGCAGCGGTTCCAGTAATCCTTCTACGCATCAGGAATTGCATTTTGTAGATCGGGTGCACTTCATTTTTATTCAAGGCTCTGCTTTCTGGCTCCAGTTCGACCTTAAAGAGTGGTTGGGGCTTTTTATTTCTGTTGTTAATATTAATAATATTTTTGGCGAAAAATCATTTTTCCTTCAGTGCCTCTATTATCTCATTGGTGGATACGTCGGGCTCTATGTCCTTTAGCACTACTTGCAAGCCCTTGCTACTCTTGAGCTGGTAAGTGTAGTAGGGTTTCCTAGCCTCGTCAAGGTATTTTGTTACAGCTCTGAATTGATCTTCAGTTTTTGCTTGAAACTTTGTTTCGTGAATATTCCCTTTGATAAGAGGAGTAACATAAAAGTTGTCATTCCCGACCAGTGCAACAATTTTCTTTACTAGGGCATTTGAGTTCTGTTCCCTTATGTAAATTGGTGGGGGCTTTGGCTTCTTTTGTAAAGCCTGTCCAGATTGATTGATTATTTTCCATATCCTACAACAGGACGAATCTGTTGTTACTAGATGTCCCTGGTTGTTCGCTGCCTTTATTAGGGCAATTTTTTTTTTGGTTTATTTCCATTTTATTTTGCGGGCTTAGCTTCCGTTTGATTTGGATGTAACGATCCATGCCAGTCTGTATAGCCGGACCCACTTGTTGTTGTTTGATATTGCCGATATTGACACTCGTACATCCAATTGGCTTTGTAGTTTTATTCGGCGCTGCAGAAGTTGCAAACGCATTCGAAATCGCGTTGTTGGTAACGGAGATCGTTGGTGTTTTTGTTGCAGTTGCTGCGGTTGCACAAATTAACGAGGTTGCAGTGCTCGTGGCCGGTGAGCTGTGAGTTGGAGCTGGTGGTGGGGTTCTACACTGCAAGCTCCATGAAGTGGGAGTTGGTGTGAGTAGGGCCGGAGAACAAGACCGTGCTCTCGCACTGTCAATGGTCAGTGTATCACAGGTTGAGAAATAAGAGATATAACTGTTTCTCTGGTCTACGGAGCTTCTACGCTCATTATTTGAATCGCTGCTCATTACTCGTACTCCAGTTTTTTTTTTTTTTAGATATTTGTTTTTTACTTTTAAGCTGCTGCACTCTCCGAATTCCTGACGCGGTATTGTAAGGAGACGTTTCCGACCCCATAAAGTATATATATTCTTGATCAGGAGTCAGGGAGTCGATAAGCCATGTCCGCCTGCAAGGGTATTAATAATTCGGCTTGCCAAAGCTCGCTTCCGTCCTCGTTTTTTTTACAGTAAAAAAAATGTTTTTTTGTGTACATTGAAAACAGCGAACTATCCTTGCCCCTTGACTATCCTTACTCCACTCTCCCCTACTATTGGACGGATTGGATAAGGGAATTTACAACAACGAACTTTTAAAAACGTAGAACGGGGAACCTGCTGTTATTTTGGGCTCAGTATGTCTATACATTTTTTTTCCGCTTATATTTACCTTTTAAAAAATTATATAATTATTTTGAGAATGGTATTCAAAAGATAAAGAGTGACAGTTTTTTGACTGCTTTGACTGCTCTAGCTTACAGCCAAAATACACCAGGAAGGATGATGGTAGTTCCTTGTACAGTCTCACCCCTAGATCACAAAAAACAACACCAATTTTTATTCCCGTTACTCGTAAAGTAAAAGGGTATATTGTAGTCGTGCAAAAGTATATAACAGGGAGAAGGAAGCGTTTCCGACCCTATAAAGTATATATATTCTTGATCAGGACACTAGCCGAGTCAAACTTGCCATGTCCGTCTGTCCGTATGAACGCTGAGATCTCAGAAACTACAAAAGCTAGAGAATTGGGATTACCCACAGATATTCTTTGGCTTCCTACGCAGCGCAAGTTTATTTCAGCCGAGGGCCACGCTCCCTCTAATGCCCACAATCGCCTTAATCCATTTTTTGAAAGGTGTCTGGCGCCTACACCTTTAAAGATTTTGGAAAAGTAAGAATGCAGTTTTTGTGTGTTTATCAATACCTATGGAAATGTAGAAGAGATTTTTCAAATCGGACCATTCGTTAAAATGCGCAATCAAAGTTTTATATCTCTCATTCTCTGAGACCTTGCTGTACTTCTAATTTCTCTCTCTCTTGCTTGCTTGCTTTACATTTGTAACTGTTCGTGCGTATAGTTGTTGGTGCCCCACAAGCCACGCTCAGTCGATCGAAGATTTTTCTCTCGCGCTTTATACTTTTCGTTGTTTTGTGTCTTTGCGGTTTTGGAATTTGATCCCAGTGCCAAATTTATTTGAGGTATTTTTTCTACATTTTATTCCAATGTCTTTGAATAACCTTTTTTTATACCCTTGCAGAGGGTATTATAATTTTGGTCAGAAGTTTGTAACGCAGTGAAGCAGACGTTTCCGACCCCATAAAGTATATATATTCTTGATCAGGATCAATAGGGGAGTCGATATAGCCATGTCCGTCTGTCCGTCTGTTTCAATACCGTTTGCGAGCTCAGTTTAAAAGCTAGCGCCTTGAAACTTTCACAGTCGTCCTAAAACATGTGTACGCAGATCAAGTTTGAAAGCCGACCCGATCGGACGTCTATATCCTATAGCTCCCATAGGAACAATCGGATATAGCTTTCACAAAATGAAGATATTTCGCTCAGTGTAAGAGCTATTGACAAGAATCTTTCTAAATCTTATTATTTTACGCATACCTTGATCAGGGTAAAAGCGCGTGCCGATCGAACGTCTATATCTTATAGCTCCCATAGGAACAATAGGGTGAAATCTGCAAGGGTATTAAAACTTTGGCTTGCCGAAGTTAGCTTCCGTCCTCGTTTAACTTAACTTATTTGCTGATTTTTTTCAATCAACTTATACTAAAGCTATCCTAACTATCCTCATCCCTTACCTCATCTGGACTCAATTTTTAATCAAATAAATAAATAAATTCTTGAAGCTGATGTTCTCCAGGGCTTAATCTTATCGAAACTCTCTTTTTCAGCAGGACCTGATATGGTCCCTAGTTGCATTCTAAAAAATTGTGCAAATTTTTTTTCCAGCCCTTTAACAATCCTGTTCAACATGTCATTAAATCAATGTAATTTTCCGTCAGCTTGGAAGGAATCTTTTATTGTTCCGCTGTTTAAAAAAGGTAATAGGTCTGATATTGCTAAGCTCAGTGCTATTCCTAAATTATTCGAAAAATTAATAACTTGTCAATTGCTGCATCAATGTCGGTCGCTTATTTCGCCATGTCAACATGGCTTCACCAGGTGCCGATCTACTACCAATAATTTGCTTGAATTTACCTCATTGGTAAACCGTGGCTATCTTCAAAAGCAGAAAACTGATGTTATTTTTACGGATTTTTCCAAAGCTTTCGACTCGGTAAACCATGGCCTGCTTATTCGTAAACTTACCCTTATGGGATTCCCTCCAAAGTTGTTAAAGTGGCTACATTCATATGTCACTGACCGCTCTCAGAGGGTGAAATATAATGATATAGCTTCCAAAACTATAAATGTACCTCAAGGAAGTCATTTGGGACCCTTATTATTTGGCTTGTTGATAAACGACTTACCTCAAGTCATTAAGTCCGCAACTGTTTTAATGTTTGCTGACGACGTTAAACTGTGTTTGTTCATGTCATTACCGGGTTCTTGTTCTCGTTTTCAATTAGATCTTGACCACTTACAGACTTGGTGCAAACTCAATAATTTATATCTTAACTATTCTAAATGTAATTTTATGACATTTTATCGTCGTAATCCGTCTATGTATTCATACTCTATTGACAATAATGTCCTTCAACGTATTTTTACTGTACAAGACCTGGGAGTTTTATTTGAGCCTAAACTGTGTTTTGATGATCACATATCACTAATTTGTAATAAAGCTAGAGCCGTTTAGCCTTTATGAAGCGCTGGTCTAAGGAGTTTGATGACCCTTATACAACCAAGCTTCTATATGTATCTCTTGTTCGGCCATCGTTAGAGTATTGTTCTTGTATATGGTCACCGCAGACGGTAACTTGTCAAAATATGTTGGAGTCCGTTCAAAAGCAGTTTTTGTTATTTGCTCTAAGAGGTTTTAACTGGGATGCTGGCCGTCGGTTGCCATCTTATAATGCCAGATTGCGTTTACTAGACTTGCCCACCCTGATCAACCGTAGAATTTGTCACGGTGTTATGTTTATAAATAAATTAATAGATGGTGATGTCGACTCCTCCTTTATCCTTAGTTTCCTAAACTGGAATGTACCATGAAGGACAATTCGCCGGTATCGCCCCCTGTCTCTGCCATTGTGCAGGTCAAATTTTGCCCTTAATGACCCTTTCCGTGTTCTTTGTGATAAATATAATGATCTCAGTCACGTCTAGTTGTATGGAGTCTCTTCAGTGTCTAATTATAACATAGTACTATCGTTATTGTCATCAAATATGTACCACTCGATGTGAGCAGGGGCATATCGCTAAAAAATTCCCTTATGTGGTTTGGCGTACTAGTTCTTTAATAAAAAAAGGTATATTATAAATGTTTTACAAGCAGTCCATTGCTTAATAAATACAATACAATACAATACAAATAACAGGACTCCCATGGTGCCAAAAAACTGAAAAGTTTATTTTTGGCTTACCAAAATGTTAGAGGACTTAACATGAAGCTACCCAAGCTTTATACTAACTCCTCGGCATTAACGGACGATATCTTGGGATTTACAGAAACTTGGCTGAAACCAGAGATAACCGACTCTGAAGTTCTGTCAAATAGCTTTAATACCTACAGAACCTACCCTTTCCCATAGGGGAGGGGGTGTTCTGATCGCCGTTACCTCTACCCTAAATTCGGAGAGAAATTACCCTCATGTCCCCAATGACATAGAATTTGTTAGTGTAAAAGTTTCCCAGCAATCCTTGTCTATTTTTGTTACATGTTCTTATATTCCACCTGGCTCTGACTTAATAATTTATGAGCAACATCTATCTGCTATTAAAACCAGGGACCGTAATCATTATAAGCGATATTCAAAAAAATCAGAAATAATCATTATTCTTAAGTTTTATTATGTACTGCTTAGAAATAATCATCATATTTGAGTTTTATAAATATTTATCAGGAATAATTATTACTTGTAAGCGAAAAAATATCGCTCAAAAATAATTATTACTTGTAAGCGAAAAAAATATCGCTCAAAAATAATGATTATTTGTGAGCGATATTATTTCGCTTAAAAATATCACTCAAACTGCAATTTCAGCCGTTCTAAGCGGAATTTTTTAAAAATTTAAATGTGTGCTTGTATGTTGAAGCACGGAGCACATATACAGATATGAAAAATATGGATTTTCTTTGTAAAAACCATTAAAAAAGCGTATCCCATTTTCTATCAACAGTAGATTTTTATGTCATTTATGTGTATCTGAAAAGGCTTAACAAGATAGTATGAACTATTCCACCCAGAATTAACTCGATATGTAGGCTATGTGTAAGTGTGTTGAAAAATATTTATAAATCTCAAAAATAATGATTATTTCTGAGCAATATCAATAAAAAATGAAAAAACCATGATCGTTGCGGATTTAAAAAGGGTATCTAAATAGTAAGACAATGGTGTATTTCATTTGTTTTTCCAACTATTATAAGTGACTGATTTTTAGATTCAAAAAATCAAAAATAATGATTATTTTCGGTCTCTGATTAAAACTATTCTATACTCTCTTTCCAACAGAGACCTTTTGATTGTTTTGGGTGACTTTAATCTATTTCTTGGTCCCCTTCTACTGACTCACTTGTCGCTATTCCCTTATCCGCCCATGTTTTTGTGGATGCCCTTTCTGAATTATCGTTACAGCAAGTTAGATTTATACGAAATTCATTAAATAGACAGTTAGATCTTGTGTTTGTTTCAGAGCCGTCTGAAGTCACGATATCTAGAATTGACGCTCCTGTGGTACCAGAAGACCGATACCATCTAACAATGGAATTGACAATTTGCCTTGATACCCTCTCTCCTTTTGTTTCTCCAGCTTTAATGAGATGCTTTCGTAAATGTGACTAAAATAAACTTAACTTATTGATTTTGCATTATAATTGGACAGATCTTTATAACTGTATGGACATCGAAAGTGCCACTGAACTTTTCTATAGCGTTCTAAACACTATTTTTAATGAATGCGTTCCTGATAGGCTTCCTCCAAACCCAAACAGGCCCTCCTACATTACAAATGCGCTTCAAAGACTTAAAAATCTTAAAACAAACACTTAAAAAAAGTATACAAAATCGGGTAAGCCATCCGATTTTTCGAAATGTGTGGTGGCTCCATCTGATTTTAATGTTCTTAGCAGTCATTGCTATTCTATGTATTTAAATCGTTGTAAATTTGAATTTTCAAATGATCCGAAGCAGTTTTATAACTTGGTTAATGCTAAGCGTAAGTCATCGGCTTTGCCTTCATCGGTTCGTTTTAACTCAATGAAGGCATCGTCAGATCCTTAAATTGCGTAATTATTTGACGACTTTTTCCAAACCACGTATAGTTCCTCTTCATGGTCAAAATCAAACTATCCTAATCCCTTAAATAGGGCAAATTGTATTTTTTCCCCTATAATTACTGAAAGTTCTCTCTTAAGAGATTTAACAACAACAACGCCTACTTATTCTCCCGGTCCTAGTGGACTTCCTGGGTGTGTGCTTAAGTTTTGTGGATCAACCATTTTCAAACCTATTCTTAAATTTTGTATTTGTCTATTTCATCATCAGTTTTTCCAACTATCTGGAAGGGCTCTTTTATTATTCGACTTCACAAAGAGGGTGCGAAGGCAGATGCCCAGAATTATAGAGTTATTTCTAAATTGTCGGCAACTCCAAAAGCCTTTGAAAGTATTATCAGTTCTCATTTGCAACATTTATGTTCCTCGCTAATATCACCGTGTCAGGATAGTTTCGTTAAGCGAAGATCGACTACTACTAACCTACTTGAATTGTCAATTTTTTGTAATAAATGGATTTAACAATAAAATGCAGACCAACCACTCTCATCTTTTATTCAAACTAGACTTGCTTGGGTTTCCATGTAATCTTTTAGCATGGATTTCAAGTTATTTAAATGGGAGTACTCAGAAGGTTATATTTAAGAAAAGCCCCAGGGTAGTCATTTTTCCCTCTATCATAACAAATTCTCATGTACTTATATATGCTGATGATGTTAAGCTTTGTTTGACATATAATAATATAAAGTCTGGTTTCCGCTTACAATCAGACATCGATAAATTTCAAGTATGGTGTGAGTATAACCTCTTAAATTTAAACTGCCTGAAATGTAACGTAATGTCCTTCCACAGGGGTACTCCTATGTTTATAAGTTATTTGCTGCAGAACTTGCCACTTGACCGTATATATTCAGGAAATGATTTAGGCGTTCTTCTGGACAAGAAGCTTAAATTTGACTGCAACATAATGTTGACTGTTAACAAAGCTATGAGTGTTCTTGGGTTTATAAAGCGTTGTTCAAAAGAATTTGACGACCCTTATATAACCAAATTATTATTTACCTCCCTTGTCCGTCCTATATTGGAATATTGTTCTTCGGTTTGGAGCCCACAATACCAAGTGCGCATTGACCGTATAGAATCGGTACAAAAAAATCTCTTCTTTTTGCCCTTCGTAGTTTGAACTGGGTTCAAAACTTAAGGCTACCTTCCTTCCAGAGTAGATTATTATTGCTTAATTTACCGACACTTGCAAATCGTAGAAAAATGCTTGGTACTATTTTTATGCACAATCTTATAAGAGGTGATATTGACTCTGTAGAACTTGTAAGCCGCCAAAATTTTAATATTCCCGTTAGACTAACACGTAATTATTATCCTCTTAATTTGCCTCGATGTACATCAAATTTTAGTCTGCACGAGCCCTTTCGCGCTCTATGTAATAATTATAACAACCTTTATCATTTAATTTGCATTTCAACTTCTATCCCGGTATTAAAAACTAATATTTTAACTCATTTGCTTCACTTCTAATTGCTTCTATATTTTCATTATGTATCCCGTTTTTTTTGTTTTATGTATTCTTCTTGTTCCACTTGTTTGTACTGCTCGTAGAGCATCAACGTCCATTATGTATATCTCCATCTCCCTCGCAATCCCTTTAGCTGAGTAACGGGTATCTGATAGTCGGGGTGTGTCTGTGGGTTTATGTATTTCTCGAGTTGCACCTAATCAATTTAGATGATCTTTATTTTAAATAACAGCTATAATTTTACCAAAGAAATTAAAAGGAAACATTGAGTATATCGTGAGCTATTCATTTATTCGATATAGTTGAAGTTGTAAACTTAAAAGATAAACGACTCAAGAGATTAATAAAAGCAAAGACGTACCAACAAATTTTTTTTTTTAAATCTTTAACAAAATTTTTTCGCAAAAAAATTCTTGATTTATTAATGTGGAAAATTCGGCCTGAAGAACTTGTGAGACGGTTCCGAAGCCGCCCAGCTGGGGCAACCGAGCGGGTCGCAGGTTGCGGATAGCGAACGACCTCTACTTCCGGAGGTCAGCTGTGAATAAACTGGTGGCAGAGGTCAATCCCGGAATCGTGGACGGAAGCCCCAGCAAATAATCAGCCCCGGACAGCCAGCGGGTATCTTGCATCGACGCAGTACCGACGATGCGAGTTGTTCAGCCGCATCTAAATAGTTGCTCTACACAAACCCAAAAACCATACACACCACCTACCCCCATCCTCTCCCAAACAACATCTCACTCCGGGCCGGACTAAGGCGTAATTCGGACCGTGCCGAGAGTCAGCCTGGCTGGGGGCCCGGGTCAAAAACTAGCCCAGTCTTGAACGGTGAGCTCAGGGACATGGCGACCCCCTGTTCTAATTATCGCCTTACCCGGGCATCGCGGATCTCTGCCCGGGTGGACCTTCTCCGCAACTCGTGGGATCTAATATGGAGACAACTAACAAAATAACACAAATTAACACAGAGACGGGAACTCTTAAAAAACCCACAGAAATGCCGAGCACTGGCTCCAACACAAGCACCAGCACGGTCCGGAAAGGACCTCATCCCAAATTGGGGGTGTTGGGTGGCAGAAAGCCGGCTGCCGATACGTCCGCCTCAGGAGCAACTGCACCAAAGGCAACGGTAGGCACAGCGAAGACGATCGGGCCACCCACTGGTGGCGAATACACCTACGCAGAAAGACGGACTGCCGCTCAGACTCTGCGCTCACATACAAGGAGCAACATTGCCTCACCTTCGCCAGAATGGCTGAAGAAGGTAGAGTGGGCAAAGTTGGTGCTTCCCAACTATGGGCAGGATAAGCCCACACAGGAAGGTGCTCAGACGAAGCGGCAACGATCCCTCGAGCTACCCGGACCGTCGGCGAAGAGATCAAAGGTCCAGCCCTCGGTCTCCTTCGCGGAGATCACCAAAGATCGAGTCCTACTCGGTCTTATCGATAAGGGAAACCCGGAAGGACGGATCCCCAGAAATAAGTGGAAAGCAGTGGAGTCCCACCTGTCCATCTTATGCCTGCGCATGATCCGCGAAAACCCATGCTCTCCGCCCTGCTGCATGGACGCGGGATGGTACCAAGGCAGCGTCAAGGTGGTAGCCTGCGACAGTCAGCGGTCGGCTGACCTATATAAGCAGGCAGCGAGTAAGCTCGGTGCGGTCTACGAGGGGGCGAATATTGTCGCACTCGACTGGTGCGACGTCCCTAGTAGGCCCCGAGCCCGGATCTGGCTCCCTGCAGCTATGAAGGCCCCGGAGGACATCCTCTATATGCTGCAAGTTTGTAACGCGCACCTCCCCACGAAGGACTGGAGAGTCGTCAAGGTGGAGGAACACGAAGGGGACGTAAACCAGGCGGTCTTGGTCCTAAATAAGGAGTCGGTGGCGCCAATCGAGGATGCTCGAGGCAAGCTGAACTTCGGGTTCAGTGCAGTATACATGAAGGTATATAAAGGCGACTCGAATGCTGCCGGAAGCCCTGCAGGCAACCCAGCCGAGCAGGTGCTTGCCGAGGAGTTGGAGGCACCTGGTGGGCCGGAGGACGGCTACTCTACCGATTCCTCGCTTAGTAGAGAAATCCGAGCGCTGGGACCGGCTATCGAGGACGTAGACCTGAGCGAGGAGGAGGCCGACGTCTCTGTTGTGGAGGTTGCAGATGCAGATGGCGCTAAGACTTCTGCAAATCAATCTCCACCACAGTAAGGCAGCTTCGGCTGCACTACAGCTTCGCCTGGCTCAGGGCGAAGCCGACCTAGTCCTGGTACAGGAACCTTGAGTATAAGCTAATGCTTGACCCCAAACAAGGTAAAATTCGAACCTGCATTTTAGCCAAAAGGCACCTAAATATATTTCTGCTTCGCAATTACAGCAACGGAGATAACACCTCAGTAAGCCTAGAGCTGCAGCACGGCTCCATTAGGCTGCTATCGGCCTACATGGCTTTTGAAAAGGAAGACCCCCCAGACGCGCTAGTCAGAGGACTGGCAAAGGAATGCGAAGAGCTCAAGACAGGTTTGGTAATAGGCTGTGACGCCAACGCCCATCACACCCAGTGGGGTTGCCCAAACAACAACGACAGAGGTGAGTCTCTTTTTGACTTTATTCTTAACTCGAACCTATTTTTATGCAATAGGGGAAACGTCCCCACCTTCATAACCAAAGCGTGCCAAACGATCATAGATCTAACGTTGGTATCAGATTCACTAGTAAGTGCAGTTAGTAACTGGTTCGTCTCCGACCAGCACTCTTTCTCAGACCATAGATTCATTGAAACAATATTGTCCCAGAAGGGCTGACTGGCCTATGTACAAAGAAGTTCTGACGAATATCCTTCCCACGGAACCGCCAGAAAGCACAACAGATCCACATGAGTTGGATATAACAATAGACATTTTCACAAATGCTTGCAACTCGGCTTTCAAAATTGCATGCCCAATAGGGAAACCAAGAGGGAAGAAAAAGCCCCCCTGGTGGAGGCAACAACTATCAATCCTCAGATCCAGCTGCAGAGGCCTGTTTAACAGAGCAAAGGCAGGAAACGAGGAAACGAACTGGCAATGCTACAAGCGCGAATTAGCCTCGTACAAAAAGGCCCTTAGAAGAGCGAAACGAGCCGCATGGCACACTTTCTGCTCTGACATACAAGAAACGACTGATGCTGCAAGGCTCAGGAAAATACTCTCCAAGACAGCCGCGCCCCTAGGCTATCTACAGAAAGCGAATGGATCCTGGTCGGACTCTAGCAACGAGTCCCTAGACCTACTTCTAGACGCTCACTTCCCAGGAAGCCAACTAACTGGGCGTCCTCCAGAAAGAATTGGCGGAGAAGGGATTAATCTAGATCTCCTCATATCAGACCGCAACATTAAATGGGCCATTCAGAGCTTCAAACCATACAAATCGCCGGGACCAGACGGAATAACACCGGCACATATCCAACAAGCTGGTCAGCTAGCTATAAATTGGCTTAGTAAAATCTTCCGCACCATTTTGGCGATAGGAGAGCTACCAACCAGATGGCGGGAAACGAAAGTGGTCTTCATTCCCAAGGCAGGAAAGGCCACCCACACCACAGCAAAGGACTTCAGGCCAATAGGCCTGACATCTTTCCTGCTTAACAGCTTCGAGAGGCTGTTAAGCCTACACCTGAGAGCCACCATAAACCCGGCACAACTGTCCGAGGCACAACACGCCTACACCAAGGGTAAGTCAACCGAATCGGCGCTACATGTCGTGGTAAGTAGCATCGAGAAATCACTTAACAATAAGGAGTACACACTGATCGCATTCCTAGACATAGAGGGAGCCTTCAACAACGTATTACCAACCGCCATAACAGATTCACTCACAGAACTAGGTGTTGAGGCACAACTAGTGGGGCTGATCCATAAACTGTTGATAAGCAGAATGGTTACGGCCGCACTAGGGGCCTCAACTCAAACTAGACTAGTGAACAGAGGCACCCCACAAGGGGGCGTTTTATCCCCCCTTCTGTGGAATATCGCAGTAAATAAACTACTGCGAATTCTGGAAGGAGGAGGATGCAAAGTGGTGGAATACGCAGACGATGTCGCCATCATCTTTAATGGTAAGTATCCACAAACACTCTGCGATCTTATGACCGCAAAGCTAAAAATACTATCGGAATGGACGATAAAAAACGGACTCGGGGTAAACCCCTCAAAAACGGACCTTGTTCTTTTTACGAATAAGTACAAGATCCCACAACTCAACCCACCCATATTAAATAACTGCAATCTCTCTTTTAGCGAACACGCCAGATACCTGGGGTTGGTATTAGATAAGCGCCTTAAATGGGGCCTAAACAACCAAGAGAGAACCAAAAAGGCAACCATTGCACTTTACTCCTGTAAAAAAGCAATTGGGCTAAGATGGGGCATGTCACCCAAAATTGTAAACTGGATCTACACAGCGGTAGTCAAGCCAATCCTCCTATACGGGGTGGCTCTATGGTGGACCGCTCTACAAAAGCAATGTATCCTAACTCCACTAAACAAAGTACAGCGAATGGCGGCTCTGTGTATTAGTGGAGCCCTTAGAACTACCCCAAACGAAGCGCTGAATGCGATCTTGAACCTTCCGAGCCTGGACTTAGCAGGCATGGAAAGGGCCAAATCGACAGCCATTCGTTTGAGGGATACTGGGCAATGGAAAGCCCAATTTTACGGTCATGCCAATATACTTCAGCATGATAAGTCGATTCCGAACAAAACGGACCTATGCAAATCTCATGAGTACACACACACACCCTTCGAGGCCCGGATCCCAGATAGGGAGGAATGGCAGCAGGGCAGGCCTGGCCCGCCAGACGCGATCTGCTTCTACACAGATGGCTCAAAATTGGACGGGCACGTTGGCGGAGGGGTATACTCCGAACAATTAGACATTAGAAAGTCATTCAGACTCCCGGACCACTGTAGCGTCTTCCAAGCGGAGGTACACGCTATAAAGGAGGCACTCGACTGCCTAGGGAACACCAGCCTAAGTAGACACCTTAATATATATTCTGATAGCCAAGCGGCTATTAAATCAATCTACTCGACAAACACTAACTCACGAACAATAGCAGACTGTCGCAAATCTCTCCACGAGATGGCAAGACAGTTTACTATCAGCCTAATATGGGTTCCGGGTCACCGGGACATCGTAGGCAACTGCATAGCGGATGAGTTAGCCAGGCAGGGCACCATCATGCCTCTCCTTCCAGAAAAGGAGAGTGTCGGTATGCCCATGGCAACTTGCAAGCTAAACATTAGAAATCAATTTATCAAAATAGGTAACACTAATTGGCAGAATGCACCCAAGTGTCGTATCACACACCAGTCATGGCCGATGATTAACAATAAAAGAACGTCAGCACTACTCAAACTCAGCCGCACAGAGTGTGGTATGTTAGTTAGAGTCCTTACAGGCCACTGGCTAGTCGGCACACATGCCGGCAGGCTAAAAGCCCCGAAAAATGACTTTTGTAGGAGCTGCAGGGATGAGGAAGAAGAAGAAACGGTGGAACACCTTCTCTGCTTCTGCCCAGCCCTCTGCAGACTTAGACTGAAGCACTTAGGATACCCCTTTCTTAACGATCTGGCCGAAATATCGGAGATCAAGCTTAAGGACTTAAACTCCTTTGTAAAATCTTCAGGGTGGAAGACATGCTAATCATCCGGAAATGCTGTCTAGGCTTCTAGGACGAGACATAAGAGACAGGGGATCCCGAAAAAAAGGGGAAAAAAACGAGATCATACGGTATCACAACGGACCCACAGAGGTCTAAGTGTGCCACACGATAGTCTGGCAGCCGTTCGTACCTAACCTAACCTAAGGTGGAAAAAAGGAGAATAATATGGGGTTACGGTGAGTTGAAGGTGGGATAGAAATAACGTAAAGGGGAAGTTAGTTTGGGATAGCGTTTGAGTGGGTCACTCTGAGTTTGAAGAATGAGTCACCTTAATAATCAGGTCCTCGAAATGAATATATAATTTTAAAAAAGGCAATATTTTATATTCATTATTTAAATTTTATTTATGTTGAGGCAATTGATTAAAGCCTGATTTTGTGTTCATATGCCACATCAGTTGGTGTCACAGAAAACCTCGACGGTTTTGTGTACGGTTTTTTCGAAGCGTACTATTTGTTTTACCAGTTAATCGTAGAGTAAAGGGTATATTGTATTCGACGGAAAGTATGTAACAGGTGAATGGACCCTATAAATTTGAGCTACAAAACTGACGATAGTGAATAAAGTCAATTGTTTGACAGCCTTTCAGTCGACTGTTTCGATATAATCGACTAGTCGAAACTAGTCGTTTTTTGCCATTAAATCAAAGCTTTTAAACATATATCAAAATTATTAGGGTGGTATGATATACAAAATAAGGTTAGTTGCCTGCGCTTAAAGAGCTCCGGATACAAATGGAATATGTGAACTATTTGTCCTTTATGACTCCCTCTGGTCATTCTAATTAGGGGAGAGCTCTGTAGGTTGGTACACCTTTTGTTTTTAATCTTTTTTTTTGAAAAGTGCCTAAAAACGACATTTTGAAAAGAGGATGTAAGTTGGGACACTTTTAAAAGTTAATAAAACGTACACCAAAAGTACTACAAACTTTTAGTGACTATTTTTTTATGTTAGTTTAATAAATTTTTATTCGTTTTAACTTATTTCCCGTTCATTATACCCCTTACTCGTAGAGTAAAAGGGTATATTGTATTCGTGCAAAAGTATGTAAGAGCTAGAAGCAAGCATTTCCGACCCTATAAAGTATATATATTCTTCTATATATATTCTTGACTCACTAGCCGAGTAGATCTAGGCTGAGAACTCGGTAACTACAAAAGCTAGAAAGTTGGGATTACCCACACATATTCTTTGGCTTCCTATTCAGCGCACGTTTATTTCAGTCGAGGGCCACGCCCATCTAACGCCCACAAAGATTTCAGATAAGTTTAAATGCAATTTTGTTGCGTTTATTTATACCTATCGAAATGTCGAAGAAATTTTTCAAATGTAGGAACAAGAGGATATATTTGTGTGGATCATACATAACATAACTAAAGAAACCTTATGATATATTCTATATTGATTTTTCAAAAGCAGCGAATTCTTAGGAACAAAAGGATATATTTGTGTGGATCATACATAACTTGAAGACCACAAGAATTCGCATAGCAGAAGAAGTTGAAACAAATGTCGATATATTGTATCCTTTAATTTTAAATATTATACACAAATAACAATCTTGACCTTAAGAATTAGCGACGGGTCGATGAGCTGTGAAAATTGTGATCATCGACTTATTTAAAAATTTACTTTTTTATAAAACTCATAAAGAAGTTATTAGCATGAGTTCTTTGGGTAACCTTAAATCCGAACTGATCTACTTGAAACCCATTTGACTTGGGTCGTTTGGGTTTGGGTATTTGGGTTTGGGTAAAAATTGACTCATTATATACCCAAATACCCAAACCCAAACGACCCAAGTCAAATGGGTTTCAAGTAGGTCGGTTGGGTTTAAGGTTTGACAAACAAGTCAGGTTACTTGTGCAGGGCTCTAATTGGTACCTTCATTTACACCTACAACATAAATATGTATTTTAAAAAAAGTTTAAAGCGCGATTGCAAATTTGACTTTCGAAAAACGAGTTGAATCGTACACCAGAAATTTCATTTACAACAATACATTACTTACCTGCTCAACCCAAAGATTGGTAGTCATTATTTGATTTTTCAGGTTCTATAAAGAAAAATTAAAAAGATAAATTACATAAAATTTTTGAAAACACATATAAATAAATTTTATTTTTATTTATTAAATATGAGGATTGGTTTTTTTTATAGGATTTCTACCAATAATTTTTTTTGTCTGCGCTAAAAAAACGTAAAATCTTAAAGACATACCGACGGGGACGGGGTGTAGGTTAGCACTTATTATAGGATAGGTCCCCAAAAGGCTGGATGTTGGCTGAACGATCATTCACCTCATTTGGAGGAAGCGTGGACATATACGCACGGGGTGTTTCTCGTTTAAACACAGTTCGCAGCCTTTAGGTATTGGAAGTACCGTCGTAGTAAAAAACTTTAATCTTTGCAGTTCTGCCATTCGATGTGTCTCATTGGACTGGACATGGAGTGAATTAGCAGATCGACGGCCACTAAAGTTCGATAACGTTCAGTTAAAAAGGAAGTTAGCTCTAGACAAGTTGGGATTTCAACTTTATTACGCAAGGATTGCTCCCATAATGAGAGCGTGAGCTATGATAGTTTCGTTGAGAACATGTAAACGAGGATAGGGTCCCAATTCCTAATGTTAATGCCGGAAATTCCTAAGGACGTTAAGCAATCTTAAATGGTGTTTTGAAGTTTCTTTAAGGCATCTGCAAACTTTTGTGGTATGGACTGCACATTGAAGAGAGTTTTCAGGTGGTTGTTCACCTGCAATCGTCTATTTTCGAAACGCTCAGTAAGATTCGTCCAAGCTGAACGGAAGCCGTCATTCGTAACAAGAGAATTAGAAACTATGTCATGAGACTTGTCATTAGTTTTGGTTATTAAAGGTTACAGTTTTTTAACGGGCGTAAAACTAGGATTGTCCATGTATATTGCCGCAATAAGGTCCCGGAAAGTCGGCCAACGAAGATAATCTCCCAAGAAAACCTCGGTATCGATAGGCGGGAGCCGATAGCCATACCAAGTTGAATTTTGGGGAGCTGTTACTTAGCTAGAAATATTTGGAAGGAGCTCTGTTAAATGTGCTCTAAAATCTGAGCAGTCAATCGTTCGTATACGGATTTGTGATTTTAAAGTTTAAGAAATAATTTTGCCCGGAAATATTTTAGAGAAAAATAATTATAAAAATTTATGAATACTTTAATATATGTTCACACTGCAGTACCAGATAAAAAAATAAGATAAGGAGTAAGAAGAAATGTCGAAAGGGAAAACACGTGTATTTAGTGGATCTGTAATAAAGGGCATTTTTATACCCTGACAGAGGATGTAATGATTTCAGTCAGATGTTTGCAACGCAGTTAAGAAGGCTTTTCCAACTCCATAAAGTATATATATTTTTGATCAGCATCACTAGACGATCTTGCCATATCCGTCTGTCCGTCCGTTTTTACTCAAACTAGTTTCTCAGTTTGAACGCTATCGGGCTAAAACTTTCCCAAAAGTCTTCTTTCTAATGCAGGTAGTATATAAGTCGGAAACAGCCGTGCAACTTTATCATAAAGCTCCCATAGGAAGGATTGGAATAAAAAATTAAAAAAAGGGCTTATATTTTCTTGCCCTCTTGAGAATATTACCTTTTAAATACTTCGGAAATTAATGTTATCAAAGTTGGACGATTTTATCACATTGCTGCCATAGGAACGATTTCAAAATGAATGAGAAATTAATGGGAAAGAACTACTCTGAGATATGATTTTTTTCAATGTTTCAGAATTTTGAATAAAATTTAACAAAAGTTAAGGTGTATTTTGTAGTAAAATTTGTTTGTTTTAGGAAATTTTTAAGAAAAAAAAAGGTTTTTTTAAGAAAAATCGGTATTAATTTCTTATCTATTGTGAGGAGTTAAATAAACCCAGGAATAACTTCATGGAGACCTGCCAATTGCTACTTACGCAAATAATTCGCGTAGTAACGGCAACGCAGAAAAGAATAGTCAGAGCGAGAGCGCAGGCGTGCCGTGAGCGAAAGAGGAACGGTACAGCGCTGCACTTTGGACTTCAGTGTGGTGCCGTGCGCAGAGGAGGCCTATATAAGCGGGCCCAGCGCTGGAATCAGGACCAGTCATCGAGCATCAAATCGCGAGTGAACAACGTCTAGTAAAAGTCAGAATCAAGGAGATACAACCGTCAGAACCAGCCAGGAGCAAGATCGCTACGTCGAGACGTTCGGGACCAAGCAAGTCACCGAATTGAGACACAGGTAGCTGAGGTCCTTAAAAGCAACACACGGCTAAGTCTGCAAAACATCAAGGTTGGCTGTAATACCGACCCGACTATATTGGCTGTAATACCGATTAGTCCGGCTACGTTGGCTGTAAATACCGATCAGGCTAGCTGTGCCGGCTGTAATACCGACTAGTCCAGCTGCGTCGGCCGTAATACCGATCAGTTGAGCAGGACATAGGCAGACTTGGCACGGGCATCCCCACAAGCAGGGTGTGGAGCTCGAACAGCGGACTTCAAGGGAGCAGCACGGAACAACGCTGCAGAGCAGGACGTCGACGAGAACAAGCATCCAGGGACAACAGCCAGGAGGGAAGGCTAAGGTGGAACGTTTGTCTTTCTCTGGGCGCTTGCTACAGGGATTGCTGGCGTAATCTGGCCGTAGTACCGGAGCGTCAAAAGAAACTGAGTGAGCGTCTAGCGGGTCCGGCCGCGACAGAGCAAGGGACAGGAAGCTGCGGCTGGCAGGACGAAGGTCTTGCAAGCGTGGTGCCTGTTCACCCTTGTCTGAGAACGGTGACGCTTCCCTAAGCCCAACGGTCCAACTCCACGCCCTCGCCTACGAGTGGCAGCGAAAGTACCCGGAGCGGCCAGGACCAGCAGCGGCCAAGACCAGCAGCAGCGAGGAATCCCCGAGCGGCGTCGCAGGAGCAGCCCCAGCACGAGACATACATAAGCATTGTAAACCAGAGCCGTAAATAAACGTCTCCTTAACCGAATTTTGAAGTTTTGTTACTGTTAACCGGGCGGTTACGTTTATATAAATTTGGTGGGCACAATCTACTAAGCTAGCCGCACGAACTTCGTACCGAGCAAACTATAAAAATCAGTTCGTTACATCTGGCGCCCAAAACGTGATGGTCCCGGCAGTAAAAACACAAAACATCAGAATGGGGAGAAGTTGGCTCTACCGCCTCAAGAAGGAGGATTTCACCAACGTGGCACAAAAGCTGCGCATTTCCCTGACGGGGAGAACTGAAGACATGCGGAAAGCCTTGGTGGAATACTACAACGAGACGGAAAACAATCCAGTCGCAAATGTGACGGGCACGGCCATTGGGCACGAGGTTGCCGAAACCAGCGTATTTTATTTTGCTGGACATGCGGAAAGGTGGGTGTGAGGTGCATTGAATGCTGCCAGAGAGCGGGAAATGGCCAGCGATCCCATCCGCAGAGAGGCGAGCGGGAGTCGCACGTTGTTACCTCTCCAATCAAAATGGCAGGCTAATCGAAGAGGAGCAGCAGTTGTCCGCAGTGGTGACGATTGGTGGGAACTCACACAAAGCCGCAATCGACACCGGGGCAACAGCTAGCTTTATTAGCGATCTGGCTGCTCTGGGAAAGATTACACGGACGAGACGGCAAGTTAGGTTGGCAGACGGAAGGTGCAGCGGAATAAGCGCGCAGCTCGAGGTAGAAGTCGCATTTGGCAACAAACGACTGACCATGAGCCTACTGATATCACCAGGAGTAGTAGACGCACTGGTGCTGGGATGAAATTTTCCTCACACAGGTTAGGGCTGAGATAAAATGCGCAGGTCACGAAATCCTCATACCGCCTAGGGAAAGAAACAATGGATGGCAGTTGTTCACAAAGACTGCGAGGAAGAGAGCATCGAGCAATTCCTAGAAGCAGAGCTTGCAGAATTCCGAACCATGAGGGGAACTTCAAACGTGGCCGAGCAAAAAATCACCATGAAGGCCGACAAACCAATAAAACAAAGATACTAACCCAAGAACCCCAAAGTTGAAGGGGAGATCAATGAAAAGGTGGACGAACTTGTGAAAACGAGTTTCATTGAGCACACGAAGAGCCGGTACAGCTCACCCATAGTGATAGTGAAGAAAAAAACCGGCAAATAGAGATTGTGTGTCGACTTCAGAGATCAACGCCAAATCGGTGAAGGATGCGTACCCAATGCCACGTATAATTT
Organism: Drosophila pseudotakahashii; assembly: GCA_035046095.1. Classification (NCBI taxonomy): domain Eukaryota; kingdom Metazoa; phylum Arthropoda; class Insecta; order Diptera; family Drosophilidae; genus Drosophila; species Drosophila pseudotakahashii. Next base: position 113,238 of record JAWNOE010000074.1, read on the forward strand.
ATATCCTGGACCAATTACGAGAAGCGGCCTGGACTTAAAGGATGGATATGTCGCTAGTCAACAAATAACCGAAACATTTGTATTTCAAAATTTCCGCCTTAATTGGGCCCACATGCAATTCAAATATCTTAGAAATGTTTTGCGATATTGTTGTAGGATGATGTAGGTGGCACCTACTTCTATAAGAAATTTAGCAAAGTCCTTCAGCCTGTACAATTTTAAAGGAGCGGCAGTTCTCAATAGTCCATTTCGTCATTAACGCAACACCCTTCTGCTTGGTCTCTTGGCTTACATCAACTTGTGATGTGGTCTGTGATACTCGTGCGTAACACTTATGTTTCACTAAGTTGGATGTGCTTGCTCCAAACTTAAAAACACGTTTGCAAATGGTGCAGACAACAACACTACGGACTTCTTCTTTTTTTTTTATAATATTTTATTTTCGTTTATAATATTTGAAAAGAAGTCCCACACCTTGCATCGTCCTCTCTTCTTACTTAAGGTATACACTCCATCGAGATGTTTATGCTTTCTTTCTAAAAGCTCTTTAATGGATAAGACCTAACAGACCACATTATTTTAAAACACTGATAAAATTAATAATAGTAAGAAAGAAATAAACTTACAGGATTGTTCATTTTTGCTAATAATAACTCGAATGATTCGAATGTTTTTGACATTGCCTACCTTGTCGTTTAATATTTATCTATAATTCAATATAATTCATCTGAATTGAATGTTGAAAATTGTCAAACTCAACATCATTCAAATTCACTCGCATTTATTTGATTGTGGGGTGTCACTCAATTCATTCAAGATCATTCAAAGCCATTCAAATATATTCAACTTTTGAAAGTATTTAAGCAGACCTGTAATACATAAGCATTGTAAACCAGTGCCGTAAATAAACGCGTCCGAATTCTGAAGTGTTGTTGTTTTATAAATTTGGTGGGACGAACGCACAATTTTCTGAGCTAGCCGCACGAACTTCGTAGTGAGCAAACTATAAAAATTAGTTCGTTACACTCTATTCATAGAAAAATAACAAAATTTTAAACTTAAAACCTAAATTTGTTTATTTATTTATCATTACCTTCAGAAAAGTCAAATATCTGCATGATGTAACGGCGCGCGGTTGAACCAGGACTGACAATATTTCAAGTTATGAACATTTCTTGCTAACTTAAACTGTGGTTTTCTCAGAAGAGGCACAAAAAAGCAGGCTAATTTTTTCAGAATTTGTAGTTAAATATCTAAACTTTTTTTTAAAAAAAGAATTAAACTACTTTACGTCCAAGAATATCAAAAAAAACAATTTTTTTTTACTTTTTTTTTTAAATTTAAAACAAAAATCATTTTGCACTTTTTTTTTTTTTTTATGTGCTTTATTTATTGAATATGAGACTAACAACAAGTATATCAAATCTTAAAAATATAACTTAACTTACAGTCATGTAGACTGAATTTAGACATCGGGCCCTAGTATTTATTGCTGGGCTAGCAGATCGTTTCGATGCAGACGAGTTCTGTTCGAAACCCGTGTTAGGTTCCTTGCGAGATTATTTGGGTGCTGTATAAGCTTGTTGTGGTAGGCCGCTTTCTGCTCAGATATTTCATCTTTGACCGGTGGTATGCCCAGATCCCTGGTGCTCCAGTGATTGCTCGCAGGATTTTTGATTGAACATTGCTGTTGCTCGCGTTTCCCCCGAGCTGGGTGCCGTAAGACCAAATGGGCTTAAGGGTGGAGTTTTAGAGAAGAACTTTAAAGTCCAGACACAGGGGTGATCAAGAATTTATAGTCCAGTGTAGGCTGCTAGCTTTAAGTCTGAGATGTACTTTCTTGCATTTAATGTACCTCCGCCAGGTTAGGATTCTGTCGAGGTGGACGCCGAGATATGTTACATCGCTGGCTTGGGGGATCTGCGTACTATTTAAAGTTAGCGGAGGGCACGATTGTCTATTAAGGGTACACGTTATATGTTTACACTTTTGTTCATTAATTTTGATTCGCCAGTCTGATAGCCACTTCTCAACTACCACCAAATGATCAGCTAGTTGAGATGTTGCTCTAGTTGGGCATCTCGAGCGGCTCAGGATTGCGGTGTCGTCAGCAAATGTGGACGTAGTCAGCCTGTCGTTCGTAGGGATGTCTGCTGTGTATAGGACGAACAGGGTAGGGCCCAGTGCGCTACCTTGTGGGACTCCGGCTTCAATGTTATACTCGTTGGATGTCGTTGTATTGCATCTCACCTCGAAGACTCAGTGGTAGAGGTACGACTTAAGTAACTTCTGAGTGTTTTCTGGCATTAATGTTATGATTTTATGCATAAGGCCTTCGAGCCACACTCGGTCGAATGCCTGAGAGACGTCGAGGAATATCGCACAACAATATTCCCGATGTTCGAAGGCTGTACGAATTTCTGAAGTTATCCGGTTGACTTGCTCGATGGTTCCGTGGCTTTTACGAAACCCGAAGTGATGTGCCGGTATTAAGTTTTGCTCTCTTAAATATGGTGATATGCGCGTGAGCAGGCATTTTTCTAGTAATTTGGACAGGCACGATAGTAAGCTTATTGGCTTATAGGATGAGGGAATTGTGTGGTCTTTCCCAGGCTTCGGTATCATTATAACCACAGACTTTTTCCATTTTTTGGGGTAGTAACCAAGTCTTCTGATCCCGTTAAATAGCTTGCATATAGCATCCACTGCGCAGTTTGGAAGTTCAATTATCATTTTTGGGGTTATTAGGTCGCCCCCTGCGTGTGAATTCATTAAAGAGTTGATTCGAGTGGGGCGATCTGCAGGATTGCCAAGCGCGTCGTAGGCGTTGTTTTTCCCGAACCAGTTGTTTGATTTGCAGATTTTTTTTGTATTGGTTGCTACGCACAAGTGTCTCTTCTAGTGTTGAGATTTTGGCTGCTGCCACGAGTACGGACTCCAGTGCATCAGCACAGAAGTCGATGTCATTCTCAGTGTTAAGCTGTGGTGTTAGCTCAATGTGGGAACTTACGTACTTTTTGTACTTTAGCCAGTTAGTTCTAGGCGAGGTCAGCTTGAAGGGGTGCTCAATTACTTTAGGGCTTTGAAGGAGAGTTATTAAAACAGGCGAGTGTTCCGATGATAAGTCCGATAGCGATTTGGCTGGTAAGCGCTATCTTCGGATGTTCTTGGTCACAGCAAAGTCAAATAAGTCCGGAAGTTTTCTGGGGTCAGCTGGCCAATATGTGGGGCTTCCAGGGGAGACATAGTCGAGTGTGTTGCTCAAATTTAAAATTGCTTTGTAAGAATTGGTTGCTCTTAAAATTTCAATCGTTACATATACAGTTTAGCAGCTTATATACAAATTTCAAAGATGTATAAAATTACTTTATTTTTCCTAAAATTCTATTTCGAAAAATCAACTTTTAAAATCTGTAGTGGGAAAACCATTCATCACAGATCACTTTTTCTTTTTTATTTGTATAGAGAATTAAACTGTTTTTAAAGTTGCATTGCAACATTTTGGAAAATCTTAAAAAAAAATCATTTTGGCAGGCTTTTTGTTCTAGGCGCCCCGGTGAGCGCCACAGGAAAGATTAAAATGATTGTCAAATTAATTCGAAATTAAACATTTTGTAATTTTTAATTTATTAGGAATGATCTGCAAGGGTATATGGGACTTTCCACATCAACCCGGTCAACCCAAATTCAACGGATTTTTTGCCACTGGTTTCAAACTGGGATCCCTCTTGAGGAATCAGCTATGAATTCTTTTGTACGTTTTTGTAGTAGTTAACTGTCAGAAAGAACTAATAAGTAATATAAAATAATCCCAGGCAGCAGCAGCACTTGCAGCAAGCGTTCTGCGGACGCTGTGATCGTTGGAGGGGGAAAGGAGAAGAGCTGCGGCTTAGGTGGCCTTTTATCGCGAGAACGAGAGAACGCTACAGTCGAGTACCCCGACTTTCAGATACCCGTTACTCAGCTAATGGAAGTGCAAGGGAGACGGAGACATGCATGCAGCAAAGCGACTTCTTTCACTGCCTGAATTCCATTATTTGCATTTTGAAAGCTATAAACAAACACAACAAAATTGTATTTATACTTTTCCGAATTCTTTAAAGATGTGGGCGCCAGACACCTTTTAACATCGTTTAGGCGATTGTGGGCGTTAGAGAGGGCGTGCCCCTCTGCTGAAACAAACTTGCGCTGCGTAGGAAGACTACGGATAATCCCAACTTTCTAGCTTTTGTGTTTCCGAGATCTCAGCGTTTATGGCGGACATGGCTAGTGATCCTTATCAAGAATATATATACTTTATAGGGTCACAAACGCATCCTTCTACCTATTGCGTTCTTTTGCACGAATACAATATAATCTTTTAACGGGTATAAAAACCCATCTCATCGTTATAACACTGTCCACCAAATAAAATTAAAAAACACGACATGGCACCAATCACCAAGCGGCAACTAGAAAACTCACCTGGGGACATGAAAAAAGTGGCAGCTCATGAAACCAATTCACCAAAGCTCATTCAACTACTAAATAAAAGATTGGACGATCAAAAGGAAACCATCTACGATCGGTATGTCGGAGGAACGTATTCTGAAGATGTTCCATGATCGAATGAAGGAATTGGGGAATTGCATGGCATTCTTCAGCGAGTTGAACAGCTGGAAAAAAATGTCGATGATATCCAGGCTCTGAAGGCTACGGTTGGCATCTTGGAGGAGAAACCTGTCAACAGCCAACACGGCGTCCCGTTTGTTCAAGGGGATTCTATACAAACTCTTTTTTAATAGCCTTTCATTATACCCTTGTAGAGAGTATTAAAATTTCAGTCAGATGTTTGCAACGCAGTGAAGAAGACGTTTCTGACATAAAGTATATATATTCTTGATCAGCACCAATAGCCGAGTCCATCTAGCCATGTCCGTCTGTCCGTTTCCATGCGAACTAATCTCTCAGTTTTAAATCTATCGCGATGCAACTTTCTTCTTTCTACTGCAGGTAGCACAAATGCCGGATCAGACCACTATATCTTATGAATCTCATAGAAATATTTGAACATTATTCGTTTTGAAGTAGGCATTTTGATTTTAGACAATTTAAACAAGAGAGAACGTTTTGAAGTAGGCATTTTGATTTTAGACAATTTAAACAAGAGAGAACGCTATAGTCGGGTGCCCCGACTATCAGATACCCGTTACTCAGCTAAGGGAGTGCGAGAGAGATGGATATATTAAAACTTTGATCGGTCATAACTTTTTAACGAATGGTCCGATTTAAAATTTCGATAGGTTTTGATAATCACAATAAAACTGCATTTTTACATTTCCAAAATCTTTAAAGGTGTGGGCGCCAGACACCTTTCAAAAAATGAGGGGGCGCCTTTTTGAAATAAACTTGCGCTGCGTAGGAACTCCAAGAATATGCATGCAAAATGCCAATCCTCTAGCTTTAATAGTTTCCGAGATCTCAGCGTTCATACAGACGGACAGACAGACGGACAGACGGACATGGCTAGATCGACTCGGCTAGTGACCCTGATCAAGAATATATATACTTTATAGGGTCGGAAACACTTCCTTCTAACTGTTACATACTTTTGCACGAATACAATATACCCTTTTACTCTACGAGTAACGGGTATAAAAACAAATCTAACAAATGAGTGCTTAGACTATTAGATACCCGTTACTCAGCTATCAAACTTAAAAACCAGAATTAAGGCAAAGGTACAACTGCAATATGGGCGCTATACATACATACGTACACAGTTCTTCGCGGTTTGTGGGCTATTGAGTGGGCGCGGCACACTTTCTTTTTGGTCAATCGATAGTGTCGTGCAAATCACGATAGCCGATAAGGCAATTTATTTCCTTCATTTTAAATTGAGAGTGATCCACTTAATTTAATTCAAGCTCTTCTAGAGCCATTAAACGAGTTTTCAAGTTACAATAAAGGTTCTCGCGAGTGCGAGGGAGCGAAAGCTCTTTCTAGTACAAGAGCGTAAGTTCAACTTCAAGAGATCTTTGGTACTAATTGTTACATTGTTTCGCCACAGAATTGACTGAAACCAATTCAAGAAACAGCTACATTTTCGTTAAAACTTTTAATCTAGCTTCAAAACTTTGGGGCGCCACAGTTTTTCGCGGTTCGTGGGCGTTAGAGTACCTTTTAAAAATGAAAATGTTTCAAACTGTGACTAACGCATTAATGTCAGAGTAGAAATACTGTAGCGTTAAGAATTTATTATATAAATAATAATAGTAAATAATGAGTACATTATATAGTACATATGTTCAAATTGTTATAAAAAATTTCGGACATCAAGCCAGTAGGAAGATCTCAAAGTTCATACAGACGGACAGACAGGCGCATATGGCTAGTGATCCTTATGCAGAATACATAAAGTTTATAGGGTCACAAACGCATACTTCTACCTGTTACATTCTTTTGCACGAATACAATATACCCTGTTGCCGCTAGTAGCTTTGTTTATGCAAATAATAAGAATAAGAAGTCTCTCAGTTTTAAAGCTATCGCGAAGAAACTTTCCCAAAAGTCTTCTTTCTACTGCACATATGTCGGAATGAGCCGGATCGGACCTCTATATTTTATGCCTCTTATAGGAATATTTTAACATTATTCGTTTTGAAGTAAGCATTTTAAAAAACAAATCTAACGAGGGAGAACTCTATAGTCGAGTGCCTAGACTATTATATATCATTTCATCGAAGGCAATACCTATGCCAAGGTGGGGCAAATTGTCGGTTGCTCTAACAATATGATTCGTAATGACCTAATATATTATTCCAAGCCCGAAACACGCTGCTTTTCGTATTATGGAGTCGGCCCTATTCACTGGTTGAGACCCATCATGGATCAACATGTCTACGTCGATATTTTAGAAACTGTTATGCTACCATATGCGGATTTCGAAATGCCTTTGTTTTGGGTCTTTCAGCAAGACAACGACTCGAAACATAAGAGCAGGAAAGCTCGATTGTGGTTTGAGACCAACAATGTAAAAATCTTGGAGTGGCCCGCACAGTCGCCAGACTTGAATCCGATTGAAAATCTTTGGATTGACATTAAAAAAGATGTCGAAACCAAGGAATAACAAGGAGCTCTGGGCCACTGTGCAGGTGTCGTGGAATAATATAACCGAAAAAAGATGTCAGGATCTGGTAAACTCTATGCCGAGACGATGTGCTGCTGCCCTTGTAGCTAAAGGCTTCACAACCAAATATTAATCTTAGTCATTAATCATTAATCATTATCCCACTTTTATTTGGATAAAATTTTTTAAAGTAATCGTACTATTTTTATGTTTTTACGAATTTTTAAAATTAGTGCTATTTTCTTATAATTTTATATTTTTGTGAAATACTTTCGAGTATAGTATTAAATGCATACAAATGCTTTCAATTTCATTAAATAATATGTTCTTGCTTTAAAATATGTGCTCAACCATTAGATCAAGCCATTAATTAGAATAAAATGTTGCTGTATAGCCACTCTTATGTCATGGTGATATTATTGTTGCAGCAGCTGTACATATATATATCCACTAACTTTGGGTATCGGAACCACCATTGTTGTTAAGGAATTTATTTTCGGAAGTTCTACCTGGACTCGGAGTAAATAAACAGGCCGGATGCTATCGACGGCCTCTAGAGTTCGATGGCGCTCAGTTAAAAAGGAACTAAGCTCAAGCCAAGTAGGAATTTCTGCTTTCTTTTGGATGGATTGCTCCCAAAATGAGGGCATATAAACGAGAATAAGGTTCTCACTGTAAAAGCCGGACGTTTTTATGGACGTTAAGCACCCTTGAGTGGTGTTTTGAAGTTCCTTCAAGGCATCTCCAGACTCTTGTGCTATGGACTGGACATTGAAGAGAGTTTTCTGGTGGCTGTTCACCTGTAATCAAATTTTTTTTCTGATGCGCTCAGTTAGATTGTAACTAAAGTTATATATATTCTTGATCAGGATCACTAGCCGAGTCGAACTAGCCATGTCCGTCTGTCCGTCAGACAGACAGACATGTCTGGATGAACGCTGAGATCTCGGAAACTACAAAAGCTAGTTATCCACACATATTCTTTGGCTTCCTATGCAGCACAAGTTTATTTCAGCCGAGCGCTACGCCCCCTCTAACGCCCACAATCGCCCACAAACGATTTTAAAATGCGTCTGGCGCCGACATTTTTAAAGATTTCGGAGAAGTACAAATGCAATTTTGTTGTGTTTAGTTATACCTTTCGAAAAGTAGAACAAATTTTTCAAATCGGACCATTCGTTAAAAAGTTATGCCCGATCAAAGTTTTATATCTCCGTCGCACTCCTTTTAGCTGAGTAACGGGTATCTGATAGTCGGGGCACCCGACTATAGCGTTCTCTCTTGTTTTTAATATCAAACAAAAACACCTCTTAACGAGGTAAAAAAAATAGTGACGACCGCACCTTCAACATACAAAAGATCTGATATCATATTTTGTGACGAAAAATAATTTTACATTCGAAAATATAAAAACACTTTCTAAAATTGAATTATTGAATTATTGAATTATTGAATTATTGAATTATTGAATTATTGAATTATTGAATTATTGAATTATTGAATTATTGAATTATTGAATTATTGAATTATTGAATTATTGAATTATTGAATTATTGAATTATTGAATTATTGAATTATTGAATTATTGAATTATTGAATTATTGAATTATTGAATTATTGAATTATTGAATTATTGAATTATTGAATTATTGAATTATTGAATTATTGAATTATTGAATTATTGAATTATTGAATTATTGAATTATTGAATTATTGAATTATTGAATTATTGAATTATTGAATTATTGAATTATTGAATTATTGAATTATTGAATTATTGAATTATTGAATTATTGAATTATTGAATTATTGAATTATTGAATTATTGAATTATTGAATTATTGAATTATTGAATTATTGAATTATTGAATTATTGAATTATTGAATTATTGAATTATTGAATTATTGAATTATTGAATTATTTAATTATTGAATTATTGAATTATTGAATTATTAAATTATTAAATTATTTAATTATTTAATTATTTAATTATTGAATTATTTAATTATTTAATTATTTAATTATTTAATTATTTAATTATTTAATTATTGAATTATTTAATTATTTAATTATTTAATTATTTAATTATTTAATTATTTAATTATTTAATTATTTAATTATTTAATTATTTAATTATTTAATTATTTAATTATTTAATTATTTAATTATTTATTTATTTATTTATTTATTTATTTATTTATTTATTTATTTATTTATTTATTTATTTATTTATTTATTTATTTATTTATTTATTTATTTATTTATTTATTTATTTATTTATTTATTTATTTATTTATTTATTTATTTATTTATTTATTTATTTATTTATTTATTTATTTATTTATTTATTTATTTATTTATTTATTTATTTATTTATTTATTTATTTATTTATTTATTTATTTATTTATTTATTTATTTATTTATTTATTTATTTATTTATTTATTTATTTATTTATTTATTTATTTATTTATTTATTTATTTATTTATTTATTTATTTATTTATTTATTTATTTATTTATTTATTTATTTATTTATTTATTTATTTATTTATTTATTTATTTATTTATTTATTTATTTATTTATTTATTTATTTATTTATTTATTTATTTATTTATTTATTTATTTATTTATTTATTTATTTATTTATTTATTTATTTATTTATTTATTTATTTATTTATTTATTTATTTATTTATTTATTTATTTATTTATTTATTTATTTATTTATTTATTTATTTATTTATTTATTTATTTATTTATTTATTTATTTATTTATTTATTTATTTATTTATTTATTTATTTATTTATTTATTTATTTATTTATTTATTTATTTATTTATTTATTTATTTATTTATTTATTTATTTATTTATTTATTTATTTATTTATTTATTTATTTATTTATTTATTTATTTATTTATTTATTTATTTATTTATTTATTTATTTATTTATTTATTTATTTATTTATTTATTTATTTATTTATTTATTTATTTATTTATTTATTTATTTATTTATTTATTTATTTATTTATTTATTTATTTATTTATTTATTTATTTATTTATTTATTTATTTATTTATTTATTTATTTATTTATTTATTTATTTATTTATTTATTTATTTATTTATTTATTTATTTATTTATTTATTTATTTATTTATTTATTTATTTATTTATTTATTTATTTATTTATTTATTTATTTATTTATTTATTTATTTATTTATTTATTTATTTATTTATTTATTTATTTATTTATTTATTTATTTATTTATTTATTTATTTATTTATTTATTTATTTATTTATTTATTTATTTATTTATTTATTTATTTATTTATTTATTTATTTATTTATTTATTTATTTATTTATTTATTTATTTATTTATTTATTTATTTATTTATTTATTTATTTATTTATTTATTTATTTATTTATTTATTTATTTATTTATTTATTTATTTATTTATTTATTTATTTATTTATTTATTTATTTATTTATTTATTTATTTATTTATTTATTTATTTATTTATTTATTTATTTATTTATTTATTTATTTATTTATTTATTTATTTATTTATTTATTTATTTATTTATTTATTTATTTATTTATTTATTTATTTATTTATTTATTTATTTATTTATTTATTTATTTATTTATTTATTTATTTATTTATTTATTTATTTATTTATTTATTTATTTATTTATTTATTTATTTATTTATTTATTTATTTATTTATTTATTTATTTATTTATTTATTTATTTATTTATTTATTTATTTATTTATTTATTTATTTATTTATTTATTTATTTATTTATTTATTTATTTATTTATTTATTTATTTATTTATTTATTTATTTATTTATTTATTTATTTATTTATTTATTTATTTATTTATTTATTTATTTATTTATTTATTTATTTATTTATTTATTTATTTATTTATTTATTTATTTATTTATTTATTTATTTATTTATTTATTTATTTATTTATTTATTTATTTATTTATTTATTTATTTATTTATTTATTTATTTATTTATTTGTTTTATTTGTTTATTTATGTTTGTATTTATTTACTTATAGAATTGTATAATGGAACAGTTTAAAACAATTTTAACTATTCCCTGACCTTAAAATACAGTTTGGATACGCACAAACTAAATTCAGCGTTAGTTGTTCGAGCCGGCAAAAGTGGCTATTTTCGTATAAAAATAACTTTTAAACGTGACTTTTTACAGTAATGTGTTAAATTTAGGGAATCTCAAGGGCTATACAGTTTAAAGATGTAAGGAAAATCGTTAGAGCCGTTTTTGAGAAAATTAAAAAAAAGCTAAAAAGAAAGTTTAAAAAAAATTTATTTTGTTCATATCTTTTTAACTATTACATTTACACAAATTGCATATGAAGGGCATTTATAGCATTTAAAAATACCTTTCAAACGAGATGCAGCACAACTCTGTAGCTTTAGTAGTATAGAAGTTACGGCTTTCCGAATTTTAGCTATTTATAGCTGTTTTCCCGCTAAACTAGCGAGTTTTTCCAAAAGTTTTATATCGATGTGATGAACGTCATATTAAATTTTCAAAACTTAAGAAACATGTTTTGGACAAACTGACAAACAGAATTAAATTTTCATTTTGGGAAGAAGAAGAAAATCTTATTTTGGCTATAACTTTTGAACGGAGCGTCGGATTTTGACAACTGACCCCTCATTCGACGGGTATTTTCAAAAGGAATACAACTAAAACATTGCGAGGGGGCATTTATCCCTACCGGCCCCAACAGCTCCAAATTTCGAAATTTTCACTTTTTCACTTTCACCGCTCTCTCTCCCAAGCCAATTGATTTTCTTAAAGTCTTGGTATGCAATCCTTTAAGTTTTTGCAATACCTTTCGATTGGTGTATTACTCATTACGATCGGACTATCACAGCAGATTTTCAATTTTGCGGCTATATAATAGTAGTCGCCTTCGCACACTCTCCTGGTGCGCTTCGTCACTACATGGACTGCCGTCCATAGTGATCGATTTGTGCCACTTTTTTTCCTGAGAGCGCACAAATTTTGTATTTATATTGTAAATGGGTTTTAAAAAGGGTTTAAATGTACCACGCCTGAAAAAAATCGTAGTATTTAACTACAGAAATTTTGCTGAAGGTATTATTTTTTTGTTATTAATAACCCCGAATTCGACGCCTTAATTTGTTGATTATTTCAGGCAGAAAGAAACAGAAGAACAGGTGCTTTTTGACTGTGCTGTTCCAACCAATCTGATTTTTTTTACTATCACTAATGGATTTTTGACTTTAATATTCTGAATCCTGAACATTTGTTTTTAATGGACAAGTAATATATCATATGAAAGTTATTATCCGAAAACTAAAAGTGCGTTTTCCGTTTTTATGTATTCCGCGTGGTTTAAAAGATATTTGTTTTTCATTTTTATTTTAGATTTTTAAAATAAAAATCATTCAATAACTGTTAGGTCAAAATAAAAATCACAGAATAAATGTTATGCTTTGACTTTTAAATAAAAATCACAGTAACATTTGATTTATTTAATAAATTAATAAATATTTAATATTTTAAAATACAAATCAGAGTATAACTGTTAAATTGTGATTTTTATTTTAAAAATTATAGCTGTTATAGCCCTGATTTTGACAACGAAAAATGAATGAGAAACCGGTATCAATAAATTATAGCTGAACTCTTTTGATGGTTTAGAAGTCTCCTATAAATCGGTTGATTTTGTCCATGATGTTAATATTGCGGTTAATTACCCTGTTGAATTTTTAAATTCGTTGAGTCCAGCAGGAATTTCGCAGCATAATCTGTCTCTTAAGGTTGGAGCACCAATAATGTTATTGCGATATTTAGGTCCCCCAAAGTTATGCAATGGGACACGATTGCAGATAAAAGGTCTTCATAAGAATGTAATCGAAGCAACAGTATGGGATTCGCGAAAAGGGAAACAGGATCCCATTAATACTGTTCGGTCTGCCAGTAGCCTTATGATTCTAGCTCCTGAAGGATCTTCTAAAAATGTTGTTTACACAGAGGTTTCAGTTCTTTTCTATGCAAACTGGTCTCTCCGTTCTAAAAGCTATCGCGATAAAACTTTCCCAAAAGTCTTCTTTCTATTGCAGGTAGTACATATGTATGTCGGAACGAGCCGGATCGAACCACTATATCTTATGGCTCCCATAGGAAAAATCTCAAAAAAAAAAAAATTAAAAATACATTGTAACTTTGTAGGAAGTAGGCGTTTTAATTTTTGACAATTTAATATCAACATTTTTAATAGGCAATAATATATTTGGAATCCCAGGAACAGCACCGATCGAGTGAGGACTAAACTTTGGGTACTTATTATAACTGCAAGGGTATATAAACTTCGGCTTGTAGAAGTTAACTTCCTTTCTTGTTTACTTGTATTATTCGGAAAATAAGTAAAACGTGTTTCAGGATTTTGCGGAAAAAATAATATTTTTTAAATTATAATTTTTTAGTTTGCCAAAAAACGTCAATTTTAAACAAGTACCCTCTCATTGAAAATCTCTATTTCCGGTTGTAGTAGTCCGATTGACTTCGTGTCTTTTGCATTAAATCCTCTAAAACCTCTTCTTCTTCTTGCACTGGGCGCCAGCAGAGACAAATTTTTGTACAGCTAGAAAGCAAAATTTGGCCGAAATAAATTTTGTGATGCAGAGACATGTGTATGCCCATACATTTTAGTATCATTATTGTATTCCGAAATAAAAAAATTAATTTAGTTTTATAAACTTAAATTAAAATACAATTAACTAATTTAGTTTGTTATTTAAGTTGATTTTCAAATATATCATTTTGTATAGGTCCATTAATATTTGTTAAATACTTAAATATAACTTAATAGAAAGGGTATAGAAGCATTGGCACGCGCCAATAGCGACGATGCAACAAAAGAAAACGGGAAAGGAAAACATGACTTGCTGTATTTGACGGTCAATCGAAGGGAACAACGTGCTTAAATTTGTGCAAAGACATATTGTAATTGGCGCACTAAAAAAATTTTACTGGTGTTTACCGAGTGCATTGAAAGTCAGGTAAGTTTAATTTAAAAAATAAAATAAGATAATCAGTAGGTTTATATCCCGTTTGCTATTGTTTCTGTGTGCAATACATTTCCCGTGGCCAGCGCAAAAAATGCGTAGGATCCCGCTGTGGTTTCCCCGCGATTTAAAAAGGTAATTATAAAAATATTTGTAAGTAAACCACATTTTTAAAACATATGTCCTTATTTTTTCAGGAGCCTTGGGCAAATATTCACCGGACCCGGACAAATGCATAAGGAAGGCGTATTTACATAAATATTAAAAACAAAAAACAAGGGTTATTAATTCATTGTACGAAAATGTAAGTAAAACAATTTAAGAACAAATAAAATAAAAATTAAAGAATAAATAAAAATTAAAAAAAATGGTACCCATTTTAATTTATATAATGCACGGAAAGAATTTTGTTTAGTAAATTTAATTGCTGATGACATTTTTAAAAAGTCTTCCATGAAATCATCTATGACACAAGGTTACACGATGATGGATTTTCATAAGTGACATTCCATCAAATTCTGAATGTCCCCCGTGAAATCATACGTGATATGTCACCGGTTGGTAACATATCACCGGTTGGTGACATATCTTATGCCAAATTCGTATAAGGCACTGGTAAAATCACCGGTGACTTCGAAAAAATTTCATTTGAGCTGTTCCGAGTGAAAAAGCGGAACTCCCATACAATTTTCTCTATGTAATGTTATGAGTGCGTCACGAGGGACAAATGACTTGTCTCTGGAGGATAAAATAAAATCCAGCCTATGAGCGTCCACTTAAAGGCGATACTATTGCTTCAGTTTTTTAAAATTAGAATTGAAGACAGTAATTTTTTTAACTGTCGGATAAATTTTATCACATTTTGGAGCGGTTGTAACATTTCTAAGCGAACTCACAAGAAAAATATTCCCTCAAATTTCTTAAAAAGTCAATGCCAGTTACATAAAATGTTGGGCTTGGCTGGACGCGCTCGGCTGGCAGGGGGGCCATTACCTGGTCGAGAGGTTTGGGCCGCATTCGAAAGCAACGGATGCATTTATTGATGATACTCGATACAGCTTTGAGCCCTCCAATGGGCCAGTATCGTTGACGAACTGTTGCAAGGAGGAATTGAGGACTTAGCGCTTTATACTCCTCGCCAAAATGCACAATGTGAATGCTTAGCAATGGATGCGTTCCGCCTTTCAGATCATCTGGATTAAGTAGTGCCTTCGGACTCGCTGAATATGATGCTGTGCGCTTGATGAATTTGTTTACGTACGCAAAAATCCGTTTCAGCTTTGTGAAGGAATTGCTGAATTTGCAGGACGCTGCCAAATCCAGACGTTGCGTTGATATAAGTGTTTTTGAGAGCCTCTCGGGTAGATCAGATGGATGATACACGGTTTGTGGCCAACCTGCGCTGCCAGCTTGTAAAAAGGAAGGTCCGTTTTTCAAGCGGCTTGCATCCTCTTGAGAATATACTCGCCGGGTTCAGCTGCGACGGCATATGATGTCAGGTCATTTCCTTTGTCCGCCTCTGGATTTGATCTACCCTGTTGGAAACAAAAATGTTGAAGCTAGAAGGGGCTTCTCGTATCCAAGCAAGCGCTATTGTAGATTCGCTCTAGCAGTGGTATTTGCAGACAAATTTGAATTCCTTGGCGATGTTTGACATAAGATCATATAAAAGAAGCGCTGCTGAGAGTTCGAGCTTTGGGATTGTCAGAGTTTAAGGAAGAGACCCTGGATTTCGAGCATAACAAATGTGATGAATATACACCCTGCTACTCAGATTGGACGTATACGCAAACGCCATACGCAGCCATGCTTGCATCGCAAAACCCATGTATCTCAATTGTGGATAGTGGCATTAGAATGAATCGCGGAAATGTTAGACAAACACTTGAAAGCTGAGAAATTAACAGATTCCATTCGCAGTGCATTGATTGCGCCAGTATTCGTCCCAGTCCAACATTTCCTTCCATAGAGCTTGAAGAAATATTTTGAGTTTTGTAACGACGGGTGGGATTACTCCGAGTGAGTCGTAAACCTTGGCTATCATGGACAAGATACTTCGGTTTGTGATGGGTTTATCGGGTAATCGGTGCTGGGATCCTAGGCTAAGCCAAGAGCGCTTTGCGATGTTGGTGCCATCCTTAAATTCCATAAGCTTTTAACTATCTGAATCGCTTTCTCCTTCTAATGCGGCAGGCTCCTTAGAGCACCACTTTCGAATCGTAAAACAAGAGAGAACGCTATAGTCAGGTGCCCCGACTATCAGATACCCGTTACTCAGCCAAAGTGAGTGCGAGGGAGATGGAGATATAAAATTTTTAATCTGGCATAACTTTTTAACGAATGGACCGATTTAAAAATAGGTATTGATAAATACAATAAAACTGCATTTTTACTTTTCCGAAATCTTTAAAGGTGTGGGCGCCAGACACTTTTTAAACTCGTTTATTGTGGGCGTTAGAAGGGGCGTGAGCCTTGGCTGAAAGCCAAGAAGCCAAAGAATATGTGTGGGTAATCCCATTAGCTTTTGTAGTTTCCGAGATCTCAGCGTTCATCCGGACGGACAGACGGACATGGCTAGATCGACTCGGCTAGTGACCCTGATCAAGAATATATATACTTTATAGGGTCGGAAACACTGTGGATGATCGCGCCGTAGAATGCACTGAAGAAATTGATCTGGGTGAGCTACTCGCACGCAGCGATACATCCTGCAAATATCACCGCACATAGCAACTCTGAGAAGACGAAATTTGATGAGAATGATAAAGTTTGGGTTGTATCGACGGGCCCGTATGTAGCATATCATTTAGAGATACTCCTGACGTAGATTTGGCTGATCCGTCAAAAAACACTCGCACTTTTGTCGTAGAGCTATCCGATTTCTCAACGCAATGATGCGGCAAGTAGAATTGTGGTAAAACATGCTGGTTGGAAGTCAGTGACATATGGCTCAGCTCGAAGTATTCGCGCATAAACTATTACGCATAACTACTAACGGATGCAAGAAATTTACCCTTGACGATTGCGAAAGTCAAATTTGGACATAGGAAAACGCGATTACCGTTTTTTGGAGACTATTGTATGTGTGTGTTTGTGAGGAATGTGCATGACGGCGTTTGGCCAGACCGCCAAAGGTTAGAGCCGAAGTTGCGATTTGCACTAAAACCCAGGTAGGATCACGTCGGGGTCACCAATGTTTTGAGATGCTGTTTTGCACCCCACTTCGGACGGTTCTGTTAAATTAAAATAAAAAGGCCTAGCTTTCGTTTTAGAGATGGTGTACTTTTTACGTTATAGTGCAACAATAAACAATATGTTTTGGACAAAGTACTTATGTTTTGAAGAAAATTAGTGTAAGGATTTGTATCGAAAAAGAATTGGTTTGTTTCTGTTATGTCCAGCTGAAAACTTATGCAAACAATCCATAAGCATTTTAGGAAGATTTAAAAAAATACATAATGGTTTAGTTTGCCAATGAAAAAATACTGTTTTTTTTTTGCGGAAATTAAGGAAAACTGTTCTGATAAAATCATAATTGCGAAGTTTTCAATCTTAATTTTCGCAGGCGAAGCAGCGGGCTACAATTTAACTGCCGTACCCCATTCCTTTATATAATTAATTTTCTTTCGGGCCGTTTTCTCGTCCGTACATTAATTTGCCTGCCGGGACAACGGAGGGATAAATAAAAAATGGTTTACTCGTCCTTATGTTAATGCAGATACCGACAAATTTTGTCGGGGTACCAGTGTTGCCACCCATTCGAGCGTTGTCAATCTCATTCTAAAACAGCTAAAGCACCTACAAATTAATTCCCGAGCGATTTATTTTCAAACTATGTAAATTGTCTTTAGTGCGAACCTATCGCCGCAGATATCAAGGCCAAGGTTTCGCATGTCTAAAAGTACGGCGCTATTTGTTTTGCAACAATTTATTTTTGCGACTTGAATATAAAGTAAAGAAGTACTAAAGAAGAACTAATTCCAAATAATCAAAAACCATTATTACAATGAATCGACAATACAACCATAGGTTAAGCTTCTAATAGCACTTAGATTCTATGCAAGCGGCAGTTTTCTTATAACTGTATGCGAACTTTGTGGTGTTAGCATGGCCACAGCCAGTCGAGTTGTTAATGAGGTTTCTTTTGCTATAGCGTCTTTATCAAAACAATTTATTAATTTGCCGCGTATTGAAGATCTTCAAAAAAAAGTTACTGAAAGTCATAGGAGCCATAGATTCCACGCATGTAAGGATTCAATCTCCCGGTGGCGATTCCGGAAGAGATATATTGGAATAGAAAAAGTTACTTTTTCTATAAATGTGCAAGCTGTCTGCAATGCGAAATTAGAATTTCAAGATCTGGTAACAAGTTGGCCAGGATCATCTCATAATAGCAATTATTTTAATAATAGTCGTCTTAAATTTTTTTTAGAGAGTGGACATTTGAGAAATAATGTAATCCTAGGCGACAGCGGGTATAAGAAATGCGAATACATGATGACTCCGTTACTAAATCTTTGGTCAGCAGCTGAAAACCTCTATAATGAATCTCAAATTCGCAAACGAAATGTTATTAAGGGTTGTTTTGGTATTTGGAAAATTAAATTTTTAGTATTATTAATGGGAATGAGAGTGCAAACATCAACAAAATTAACAGCAATAATTGCCTATGGCGTGCTTCACAATGTTGCAATTAATTAAGACCCTATTCCTCCCATTGGATATGATACCACCAGATGTAACCGATGAAACTGTTTTCGAAAATGAAAATAATAGCGCTTTATGTCTGCAGACATTATTTTTTATAGCTATCGCTATAAAACTATCGAAAAATAGCAAAAAAGAACAATACTATCCTGTCTAATGGTATTTTGCGATAGTTGTTCGACTAATTTTTGACAATTACTTATCCCTTCTGTGTGGGGTTGCCACCTAGTCTCAAATTAGTGTCCCTTTAATTTGGACTTTATCCTTGCATTAGCTAAGTTCTACTTTGCAGGACGGGCGAGAAAGCGGCCCTTAATATCTTATAATTATTATTTTCAAGCTGTTCGAGCTGTCCGAGTAGTCTAAGCTGTTTGACTTGTTATACCCGTTACATATACACCAGTTATACCCGTTCGTGCAAAAGTATGTAACAGGTAGAAGGAAGCGTTTTTGACCATATTAAGTATATACATTCTTGATCAGGGTCACTAGCCGAGTCGATCTACCCATGTCCGTCTGTCTGTCTGTATGAACGCTTAGATCTCGGAAACTACCAAAGCTAGAATGTTGGTATTATATATATATATGATGGACGTTTATGCACTACGAGCAGTACAAACAAGTGGCCCAACGACACCAAACACGTGCTTGTTACACGCGGGCACTTTTATCAATTTGGGTAATAATGCGAGTTCGCGAGGAAGAATACATAAAACAAGCAAGAAAGAACGCTATAGTCGGGTGCCCCGACTATCAGATACCCGTTACTCAGCTAAAGGGAGTGGGAGGGAATGGAGATAAAAAACTTTGATCGGGCATAACTTTTTAACGTGTGGTCCGATTTAAAAAGATTCTACATTTCGATAGGTATTGATAAACACAATAAAACTGCATATTTACTTTTCCGAAATCTTTAAAGGTGTGGGCGCCAGACAACTTTTTAAATCGTTTAATTGTGGGCGGTGGGCGATTGTGTGCGTAAGGGGGGCGTGGCCCCCGACTGAAACAATCTTGCGCTGCGTAGGAAGCCCAAGAATATGTGTGGGTAATCCCAACTCTCTAGCTTTTGTAGTTTCCGAGATCTCAGCGTTCATACGGACGGACAGACGGACAGACGGACATGGCTAGATCGACTCGGCTAGTGACCCTGATCAAGAATATATATACTTTATAGGGTCGGAAACGCTTCCTTCTAACTGTTACATACTTTTGCACGAATACAATATATCCTTTTACTCTACGAGTAACGGGTATAACAAGACGGGACACATAATAAAAATAAAGAAGCAATTAGGAGTGAAGCAAATGAGTTAAAATATTAGTTTTTAATACCGGGGTAGAAGTTGAAATGAAAATTAAATGATAAAGGTTGTTATAATTATTACATAGAGCACGAAAGGGCTCGTGCAGACTAAAATTTGATGTACATCGTGGCAAAATAAGAGGATAATAATTACGTGTTAGTCTAACGGGAATATTAAAAGTTAGGCGGCTTACAAGTTCTACAGAGTCAATATCACCTCTTATGCATAAAAATAGTACCAAGCATTTTTCTACGATTTGCAAGTGTCGGTAAATTAAGCAATAATAATCTACTCTGGTCAAATTTAAGCTTCGCGTCCAGAAGAACGCAAGTTCTGAAACAAATAACTTATAAACATACGAGTACTCCTACGTTCATATTTAAGTTCAAATTTAAGAGGTTATACTCACACCATACTTGAAAATGATCAATGTCTGATTGTAAGCGGAAACCAGACTCTATATTATTCTATGTCAAACAAAGCATAACACCATCAGCATACATAAGTACACGAGAATTTGTTATGATAGAGGGAAGATCGTTAATAAACAAAGTAAACAGCAAACGGCCCAAATGACTACCCTGGGGCTTTTCTTAAATATAACCCTCTGAGTCCTCCCATTTAAATAATGACTGCTAAGAACATTAAAATCAGATGGAGCCACCACATATTTCGAAAAATCGGATGGCTTACCCGATTTTTTATACTTTTTAAAACAAAAGTAGTAAAATGAAATAAAATAAAATATAATAATTAAAGGCATAATAAAATATTAACTTGTAACTGTATTTGTAATAGATTTTGTTTAATTTAATTAATGTAAGATTTAATGTTATGTAATGTTATGTAATTAATGTACGATTTTTCAAAGTGACTAGCGCAGTAAAATAAGTTTCACGCTTGTTGTGCTAGGATAGTAAAACAATAAAATTAAATTATAAGTGTTTGTTTTAAGATTTTTTAGTTTTTGAAGCGCATTTGTAAACCAGGGGGGCCTGTTCGGCTTTGGAGGAAGCCTATCAGGAACGCATTCATTAAAAAAAGTGTTTAGAATAGCAGATAGATGTTGCTCATAAATTGTTAAGTCAGAGCCAGATGGAATATAAGAACTTGTAACAAAAATAGACAAGGATTTCAGGGAAACTTTAACACTAACTAATTTTATGTCATTGGGGACATGAGAGTGAATTCGCTCCGAATTTAGGGTAGAGGTAACGGCGATCAGAACACCCTCACCTCTACGAGAAAGGGTAGGTTCTGTAGGTATTAAAGCTGTTTGACAGAACTTCAGAGTCGGTTATCTCTGGTTTCAGTCAAGTTTCTGTAAAAGCCAAGATATCGTCCGTAAATGCCGAGGAGTTAGTATAAAGCTTGGGTAGCTTCATGTTAAGTCCTCTAACATTTTGGTAAGCCAAGAATAAACTTTTCAGTTTTTGGCACCATGGGACCTTTTATTTGTTCTCGGTTTATTTGGAACAAATTATTATATAACCAAATCATCATTATCATCATCATCAGGCGGAGCAAAAATTTTAAAAGTTGATATCCAACGAGCGTAAGAAAAACGAAATTGTTCAACAGCAATGTCCTCGGATGGGAATTTTTCACGAATAAATTCCAAAACATCCGCGGGTGTTGTATCTGGGGTAAATCTAGGTACGAATAGTTGCTTCCTATGTGGAACAACCGAGAGTCTCTTTCGACCCCTAGTAGGAATCTAAACCTTTATCGTCTAGGACCCAGAAGCGGTGCCTACTGTATCTATAGGTACAGTCAGCACCGAATTCTGTGCCACAGGTTGGCTTCCAGAAACTTACTGAGAGACTAGTTCCCATAGAAACTGACAGACGGACAGACGGACGGACGGACAGACGGAAGGATGGACCCGGCTATTGGTGCTGATCAAGAATATATATATATATATATATATATATATAAACATCTGACTGAAATAATAATACCCCTAAAGGGTATATACAGGTTATTCAAAGAAATAAGTATAAAATGTGGAAAAAATACCTCAAGTAAATTTGGCACTGGGATCAAATTCTAAAGCCGCAAAGACACAAAACAAAGAAAAGTATAAGAGCGCGAGATCGCGAATTTAATTAGAAGCAAGAGAGCGCAAGAGAAAAATCTTTTATCGACTGAGCGTGGCTTGTGGGGCACCAACAACTATACACACAAACAGTTACAAATGTAAAGCAAGCAAGAGAGAGAGAAATTAGAAGTACAGCAAGTTCTCAGAGAGTGAGAGCGGGAGAGTGGGAAAGAGATTACAAGAGTTTTAGAAAGTTTAGAGCGTATAATTTACACTAACAAAGACAAGCGATTAAAGAAATCCAATAGAAATGTTAAAATAACTATAACCATGTACCCGTTTATTGGGACATTTATTTAAAAACACTAACGCAGTTGTTAGGCTAAGCTTTGTTTATAAACAAACGCAAGACACTCGCAAAAAATCACTGAAAAACACAAAAAACCTAGAGCACAAAAGTAAACACAACCGTTCACAAGCGACACTAAATCGATTAGTGATTACCCACACATATTTTTTGGCTTCCTACCCAGCGCAAGTTTGTTTCAGCCGAAATGCAGAAATTTCAGAAAGAAATGCAAGGGAGGCTTTGCCTTAAATAATATTGACGTATGTATATAAATATATCCCGCATTTTTTATGAAAAATTCGCGACTTCTTAGGCGTTAAACGGCTGAGGACGGACATTAAAGTTGATTACTGGTATTATTGTCATTCTTATTAGGTTTCATCAAAAATGATGTTAAGCTGCGAGTTCTTCAGCTGATTGGTTGGCCAAGTTCTTGGTCAAGTCTGTCTTATCTTAGTCCTCAATTTATTATCAAAAAACCGAAAAAAAACTGCGAATTATTTGGCATATAGAAGGTATACTTGCATCGTTTAACAATACAATTTACCAAGAAAGGAAACATTGGTCGCCAAAAGTAGAGCAACAAAATATATACGCGAATTCGACATCATCATAGACTGAAACCCGAATTTTTAGAGTTTTCGTAGTATTTATTTTAAATCAATATTTCTACACAAGTATAACAGATTTGTATACTGTAACGAACAGATTATTTAGGTCTGCTCGCTACGAGATTCGTGCGGCTAGCTCAGTAAGGTTTTGTGTTCGCCCATTAAATTTATATAAACGTGACCGCCCAGTAGATCAAAGCACAGAAAGCACGGGTTCTTAGTGGGTTTATTGCGGGGTGGTAGTACAGTGTTCTTGTAGGCTCGGCTGGCCTTGGTATTGCCACTGGTGGCCGTCGATAACTCCTAGTCGCCTTGATGACTCGGTGCTCTCCTCGTCCATTTAGCGTTCTGGTTCTTTAAGTCCCTCGACGATCCTTGAAGCTCCCTAAAGATGCTCGGCGCTGCTCGTCTCTGCTGCGTAGAATCGATCACTACTCGTAGCGCCTTGAACTCGCCAGGAGATCAGCTGCGCGGGTTTAGGGAAGCGTCACCGTTCTCAGACTATGGTGAACAGAGGCCGCGCTCTCCAGGAATCTCTCCTTTCGATATACCACCGCCTGTCCCTTGCTCTGTCCCGGATGGTCCCACTAGTGTTCCACTCAGATCGCGCTGGCAGTCCAAGTTACGCTGGGATACTGCCGAGCGCGTCACCTCGCTTCTACGCCTTGTGCAAACGAACGTTCCGCCCTAGCTTCACCCTTTGGCTTATCTTCCGTGACGTTTCCTCGTAGCTCGATCTGTCATGGTGTGTGGCTTGACGTAGCGTGGCTTCTGGTACTCGGGGTCTTGATCGTACGCCGATCCGGGACTACACGACTCAACCGTAGGGCTCTTCTGCAGTTCTCCACTCGAGACCGCAAACGATCGACCGATCTCCCTTCTGGCTCGTTTCACTCGGGGTTCAGAAACACGCCGCTCCGGGACTACACGACTCAAACCGTAGGGCTCTTTGGAGTTCTCCACTTGAGACCACAAACGATTGACCGATCTCCCTTCTGGCTGATCGCGCCATTACCTGCTTAAGCAAGGCACACTGGGTCTAGATAGGTTTCTCCCCGAGTTCACGATTTCTTGTCGCAGGCTTACACCGCTCAAACTCTGATCGACTCTCCAGGCGAGATGCGAGGATTTAGTTAAGACAGGAATGAAAACGGATCGCCTTGACCTAGCCGTGTGACGCACTCTGGACCTCAGCTACCTGAGTCTCAATTCGGAGATTCCTGGTGATCCAATCCCGAACGTCTCGACGTAGCGATCTTGCTCCTTGTAGGCTCTCACGGCGTTGCTTCCGGCGACTCGACTTGTTGTTGTTCACTTGTAGTTCACTGTACTGACTGACTTGCTCACTTTGATATCTTGACTGATCTTTACAGATTGACTGATCGTAATCGATTGATCTCGATTCACACTCTTGATCGACTGATCATGCTGCCAGCGCCCGGCGGCTTTATATAGGGCCTCCGGGAACCGTTATTTCCCTTCTGCGCTCTGATTGCGGCATCTCTCCAATCCAGGTCCAAAGTCCGTGGTTCCTGTTTGACCCACTTGTCCTTCACGCACGGCCTCCAATTGTAGTTCTGCGTTTTGCTGCCATCCCTCCGGTTCTTGTGGTGCATGTGGCACGCCTGTGTGCCGCTCCGCTGCCAAGATGTGGCACTTGTCCTCGCGGTCCAAAGTTCCCGGCAGAGTACAAAGTCCGGTGCAGTTCCGTTTTTTCCCTTTTGCACACGGCACTCTGGCTCTGCCCGCAAAGTCTCCGCTCTCTCACTCTCCGCAACCAACTCTCCAAACTCTCTTTGTCAGAGTCCCCTTTCTCAACCTTGAAGTCTCCACTCTCTCTCTCCACTTCTAGGTCTCCAAACTCTCTCTCTCCGCTTCTCGGTCTCCAAACTCTCTATTTGCGAGTTTCTCTCCATATGCTCTTTGCCGCGCCGCTACTACGCTAATCTTGCCTCGTAAATGGTACACGGCCGGCCATCCATTGTTGCAGGAATTTGTGGGGAGTTATTCAACTCCTCACAATACATACAAAAAAAGTGATAAATCGTAGGGGGGAACGTAATCTAGGAAGAATTCTAGGCAGTAATGCATTTGCACAAGAAAACAAGAAAGATCACTCCTATTTATTTAAAAAAAACATTAAAATTAGATTTACTTACGTATATGTTAAAGCAATTAAAATTGTAGCTGCTTTCGTATTATTTTGGCATTAATTTTTATATTCTTCCTATGGCAGCTATATAATATAACCGTTCAAATTTTGTTAAATTAAATTCGAAATTTTGAAATGTTAAAAGAAGCTATATCCCAGAGAAGAAGAGAATATAATAAAATTCAACCAAAGATATAATTTTTGTCCTATTAATTTCCAGCTATATGATATTTTAATCCGATTTCTTTAAAATTTAATTCAAAATTCAAAAATATTTGAAAAATAATATTTTTAAGAGTAATATTTCAAAAAACACCGATGCTAGAATTTTTCTTGTTTTTTTTCGATTTTTTCTATGAGAGCTATATAATATAGTTGTCCGATCCGGCCGGTTTCGACTTTTGGAAAAATTTGAGCTCAAAAGCTTTAAAACTCCATCTTCCTTACGCTACCTTTTAGACTAGTTTTCGTAGACGGACAAGAATATATATATATATATATATATATATATATATATATATATATATTATGGGGTCGGAAATGTCTCCTTCACTACGTTGCAAACTTCTAACTTAAATCATTATACCCTCTGCAAGGGTATAAAAACCATAAACCCCGCATTAGCAAGAGAAAAATACTCGTATTTCGTTTTACTTTTGAGAAAAAAACCATAGTAACAATTCCTAAATTTTTTCGTGTACAAATGTTTCAAATTCAAGGCAACTCAGATATTTTTCAAATGCGGAGGGTCATACGTGATTTTCAAGGTATAGTTTATTTGGCAATATTGCTTAGAATTGTCCATAGAATAAATACAAATACATAATACAAAATTGTTGTTGGCTTTCGCAAAAAATCTAAGCTATTGCTTCTTACAACGCAGAAACAATTGTTTAAAATTAAATGTTCTACATTAAAGACTGTAGTGTTTCAGTCTGTTTGTCGGATGGATAGTGGCATGTTTATAAATCAGACGCCAGAGTGTAACTGTTTTCATTGATATTTATTTGTTTTCACCGAACATTTCAATAATAAGTAGAATCAATCGCGCGATGCGCTTTGGTTGCGTTGGTAGCAAAAATGTGACTGACTGCAGCTTGGTAGATTAGTACAAGAATAAGCTGAATGATCTCGTAAACACGTTACTGTTAGAGATGAATGGAAAAGTACTGACCGATGCAATGCATTTGGGCAAAGCTCTAACACGTACATACAAATTAAGCTGCGCTTCATGCGCGTGTGCGTAAAAATAACGAAAGAGATTACAAAGTAAATATAACTAAGTTTACAGGGTGCCTGGTTCTCAATCAAAATAAACGACTTTTTTTAAAAACCGTCAGAATGTATCTTATAGTGTCAAAGAAACGAAAATAGTTCGATTTTACTTGATATATTTTTATACCCTTGCAGAGGGTATTATAATTTAAAAAGTTTGCAACGCAGTGAAGGAGACGTTTCCGACCACATAAAGTATAAATATTCTTGATCAGCACCAAAAGCCGAGTTTATCTAGCCATGTCTGTCTGTCCGTCCGTCCGTCTGTCCGTTCCTACGCGAACTAATATCTAAGTTTTAAAGCTATCGCGATGAAACTTTCCCAAAAGTTTTCTTTCTATTCTATGTAGTACATATGTCGGAACAAGCCGGATCAGACCACTATGTCTTATGGCTCCCATAGGACTAATCAAAACCAAACATTGTAACTTTGTAGGAAGTAGGCGTTTTGATTTTTGACATTTTAAATAGGAGTAATATATTTATTTTACCTGCAAGGGTATATAAACTTCGGCTGACCGAAGTTAACTTCTTTTCTCGTTCATTTTATGTTACAGGTATAGCGATATTTTCCTTTGCAACTTCTAAATTCCGATTCATTTATTAAATGGCGGAAACCCGCTTTACCTTAATAAACATTTTAAATAAAAGTCTACTTCATATCTTTATCCCACAGTGCAAACAACTAGGGCATTTACAAAATTTAAGGTATCAGTTTGCATTGCATTAGACTGGAGAGAATAATATGCCGTCTCCACAATTTTGAACTGTCACGAATGGCTTTCCATTGCCTATATGAAGAGTCCCCTTTACGCAAAATATATGGAAAATTTCCTCTGTCAAAAACTTGACACTGCAGCTTTTTTGGCCTTCTGCACGGCTTTAATAAAGACGAACTTCGAAAAACGGTCCACAACAATGAATATTCATGAATGACACCTTTTTGAACAAGGTCGATTTTTTACTGACTCCTCCCCTAATCCCTATGGGTGGTCTTTATGTGGCCTTTGTTTCTTTGCACACCTGCCAGCTTCGGATAAACCTCCAGACTTCC
Organism: Drosophila pseudotakahashii; assembly: GCA_035046095.1. Taxonomy (NCBI): domain Eukaryota; kingdom Metazoa; phylum Arthropoda; class Insecta; order Diptera; family Drosophilidae; genus Drosophila; species Drosophila pseudotakahashii. The sequence goes on from JAWNOE010000074.1 coordinate 140,934, forward strand.
GCAACCATTCCCAGCCAGTTAAAACGTCTTCTTCAGTGAAACATAGTTTTCGCTATCCCTCCAAGGTGGCGAATGTACTCGATCAGCGTTGTGCTTCGAGCCACTGGGATCCACTGGGATTTGAATATAAATCAGTCGACTACCTACACTTCCGGTAACTTATCCTTATTGGCCTCGACATCCTCCCGTAATTCCTTGTATTCTGGTTATTCAAACTCTGTCGTCTCAATTCGCCCAGAATTCCGTAATTGTCCTGAACTTTCACTTCCTCTACTACCCGAGATAGCATATTTGCCACGATACCATCCATCTGTTCCAAGAAACCGAAGTACTTTCTTCACCTTCCACCTTCCCTGGATCGGTTCTTAGAACTCCCAAGCAGAGACGAATTTTACCTGGCTTGCTTAACAAACCTTGCCAAACAAACCAACCGTCGCCGCAGAATCCAACAACTCTTATATTTAAATTCCTGTCATTTGTAGCATTGCATACGGACGCGTATCTGTTTTTGCTTCTCTCGTCGTACTTGTCGCCGTTTCCCAAACCGGTTTCCTGTACCTTCCTTGTTACCGGAGTAATTCCTGCTAATTGATTTTTAAGGAATATGCGTTTGTTGTATCGGCGGAGTCGTTCCTAGAGCGCTAGATATACCCTGTCAGGTCTAGCTTACTCCTTCTTCGGATTCTCCACTCGGCTTTCCCTCCTACTATTTGTAACTTTGGCGTGACCGTTCGGCAGAAAAGTGCCTTTTGCTTTAGTCCACACTGCTTGTACATGTGACCCTTCTTCTGGCATTTCTAGCAACACGGGAACTTCCATAATCCGGTTTGAATGCTCTTTCTTCCGCTCGGCATTCCTCATGCAGATCTACCAACGTGTACAGTTTATTTTGAAGCTGAAAGACTAACCTTTCGATCGGTACCTAATGCGTGCAGTTTCATTTTTACAGTATATTAAAAATTACAGTATTAAAACAAAAGGCGTACCAACCTACAGACCTCTTCCCTACTTAATAATGTTATGAGTTTTATTTTAAAAATCACTTTTTAATCATTATGTCATGAGTTTTATGTAAAACTCTTAAAAAAAACGTTATTCTGTGACTTTTATATAAAACGTGACAAATAAAACTTATACTCTAAGTTTTATTTTGCGCTTGAAAATTACAGTTATTCCTTGAGTTTTATATAAACATTTAAAACAAACAATTATATTACAAATTGGGTATAGTATATGAGCTGTTGGCATCTTTTTAACATTTTTACCAAACTCTAAAAAAACGTTATTCTGTGATATATATATAATTTGTTTTTATTTTTAAAGAAATTAAAAACTAATTTTAAAAAAAGAAACATTTTTAAGGAGAGGTTTTAGTGAAGTTAGTGCAAAAGACATGAAGTCAATTGGATTAGTACAACCGTAGAAACAGAGTTTCAATGAGAGGGTACTTTTTTAAAATTTACGTTTTTTGGCATATGAAAAAAAATTATAATTAATTTTTTTCGTCCAAATTCTGATACACGTGTTTACTTACCACTTAGACCACGGCAAGTATGATTAATTTATTAATTAACGACTGACATTGAAAAATCCATGTTTTATAGTAGGGAAGTGTAGTTACAATCCTTTTTTTGAATGTAACTTTTCTAAAAATCAATGTTTTTCAAAAGTGTAAAAGCAGAAAATTGTTTACATCTACTGGGCATATTTCTGTAAAATTAGAATTCAAAATTCCAACGGGGATAAATCCTACAGCGTTTGGCGTGAACCCTTATTTATTTGCACGTGACGAACGATTTGTTTTGAATGTAACTTCCCCAAAAATTAATATTTTTTAAAATTGTAAAAGCAGAAAGTTGCTTACATTTAATGATCATATTTTTGTAAAAGAAAGATTTCGAAATTCCAACGTAGCAAAATCCCACAGCGTTTGGCGTGAACCATCCTTTTTACAAAAAGAAATATATTTAATTTACGGAAAAGTTATTTTGGATATGGAAAAGATGTAATAGATAATGCCAAAACTTACTAAAAAAGGAATTGGTCATGTTGCAATTAGTTTTTTAAAATAAATTAAACTGACGGTACAACTAAAAACAATACAAAGCAATAATAAAACGTCAGCAAAACCTTTTCCTCGACTTCGGCTCCGTGTTCTTTTACCTTGAGCATCCGGGATAATGCGACTGTCACAACATTGCGGTAGCGTACTTGGAATGAGTATGGCTGAATTGCCAATGCCCATCTGGCAATCCGTCCTGATGGGCTCTCTATCGAGTTAGGCCATTTTAGAGCTTGATGATCTGTGATGATGACGAAGTACATCCTTATGTTCTGGTTCCCCTAGTGGATTGCCAGGCACTCCTTCTTCAGGTTTCGTGTTGCTTGTTGTGTCTCCCCATCCCATTTAAACTTTGTATCCTTTTTGACTAGGTACAGGGGGTGCCAGTTCTGTGAAGATCGTTCATCGCCCATTTTCATCACCTATTCACCGCCCATTTTCATTGAAAATATGTTAAATTTCATTGCTTTTATCAATAGGTTTTTTATTACATTACATTAATAGATTTTTACAAACTACGGTGACTTCCGGAGTCTTAGTGAGCTGCCCTTTCGCGCATTGATATTTTTTACGCATCCCCACATCCTCTCCACCTGACCAATGGGATCTGAATTTGGTGAAGATTAAGAGACTAACTCCAGAGAGAAGAAACTCTACTGACTGGGCAGGCAGAGGCAGAGTGCCGGGTGCAAGAAGGAAATAACGGAACTGCACCGGACTTTGGACTCAGCAGTGAACTGTGGACCAGGAGGACAAGTGCCACATCTCAGCAGCAAAGCAGCACACAGGCGTGCCACATACACAAGGGGAATCAGCGGGACGGCAGCAACACACGGAACTGCAGTTTGAAGCCAGGCAAGAAGGACAACGGGCTCAAACAGTAGCCAAGGACTTTGGACCTGGAGTGGAGAGATTCAGCGGGCAGAGCGAAAAAGGGAAATAACGGTCCCCGGGGGCCCTATAGGTGGCCGCCGGGCGCTGGCAACTGGATCAGTCGATCACGAGGACTCAATCCGTCAAGGTCAGTCAAGATATCAAAGTGAACAAGTCAGTCAACCAGTGCCAAGTAATCTACTAGTAAAACACAAGTCAAGTCTTCGGAAGCAGCGCCGTGGAAGCCTACAACGAGCATGATCGCTACGTCGAGACGTTCGGCATTGGATCATCAGGAATCTCCGAATTGAGACACAGGTAGCTGAGGTCCAGGGTCATCACACGGCTAAGTCAAGACAAACTGTTTCTACTCCTGTTACGACTAAATCGAATCGATCAGTGAAGTCCTGCGACAAGTGATCGTGAACTCGGGGCAAGAGCCATCTAAGTCCAGGGTGCCTTCTTTTAGACACTACTTTAACGGGTCCCGGCGTCAGCCCAGTCCTTCAAGTGGAAATCGAACAGGTCCTGGCACGACCAGCCATTTCAAGACGCTGTCCCAGAGACGCGGCAAAGTCAAGACAAAGTGTTCCTACTCCTGTTACGACTAAATCCTCGCATTACGCCTGGCGTGACTCTCAGAATCGAGCACTGAAGACCTGCGACAAGTGATCGTGAATTCGGGACAAGAGCCATCTAAGTCCAGGGTGCCTTCTTTTAGACACTACTTTGGCGGGTCCCGGCGTCAGCCCAGTCCTTCAAGTGGAAATCGAACAGGTCCTGGCACGACCAGCCATTTCAAGGCGCTGTCCTAGAGAGAACAGACCCTACGAGCCCGGGACCGGCGTGTGTCCGAACCCCGAGTGTTCCGAGGCAGAAAGGGCGAGCAGTAGGCCGGGTGACATTTCAAGGCGCTGTCCTGGAGAGGCCTTACGGTTCTACGAGCCCGGGACCGGCATATGTCCGAACCCCGAGTACCAGAAGCCACGCTCCAACCTCACAACCAGCACATCCAGGAGTAGAGCAACGGACTTCGAGCTACGCGGAAACGTCACGGTCAACAAGCAAGAGGGTGAGGCCAGGGTGGATCGTTCGTTTACACTAGGCGTAAAAGCAAAGCACTAGGCAGATTCCAGGTGTTACCTAGACTGTCAGCGCGATCCGAGCAAGACCCTAGTGGAACCATCCGGGACAGAGCCAGGGACTGGCGGTTGTGTGTCTATAGGCGCTGTCCTGTAGAACGCAGAACCTGTTCACCCTAGTCTGAGAACGGTAGCGCTTCCCTAAGCCCACACGGCAAATCTCTTTGTGAGTCCGAGGCGCTACGAGTAGTCATCGAGCCCACGCAGCAGAGACGAGCATCGCCAGTTTCGCATATTTATCCTTTGAAATTACTATCTTGCTTTTTAGTATAACAACGGAACCAAAAGGATCCCCAAATAAGTCATCCTCGTTGGACCGCGATTTCTTTAGAATCACATAATTATAGTATTGTTGATCATCCATGGTCAAAGGAATTTTTATGCAATCTCTGTCCATGGAGCATATGAAATTCGCAGCTGTGGGGTCTGGGCCCCTATTAAAACAATAATGCAAATACATGCCAAATATTTATACCCGTCACTCGTAGAGTAAAAGGGTATATTGTATTCGTGCAAAAGTATGTAACAGGGAGAGGGAAGCTTTTCCGACCCTATAAAGTATTCATATTCTTGATATAGATATATAGTATATATATTCTTGATTAGATGAGAAACGGGTATCAAGTTGTCGGGGCACCCGACTATAGCGTTCTGTCTTGTTTTTAATTAGGACCACTTTTCACCCATAATATTAAAAACTTTATTTTTATACCCCTGCAGAGGGTATAATGATTTCAGTCCGAAGTTTGCAAAGCAGTGAAGGAAACGTTTCCGACCCCATAAAGTATATATATTCTTGATCAGCATTACTAGACGAGTCGATCTAGCCATGTCCGTCTGTCCGTCCGACTGTCCGTCTGTCCGTCCGTCTGTCTGTCTGTTTCTACGCAAACTAGTCTCTCAGTTTTAAAGCTATCGGGCTCAAACTTTCCCAAAAGTCTTCTGTCTCTTGCAGGTAGTATATATGTCGGAACCGACCGGATCGGACAACTATATCTTATAGCTCCCATAGGAAGGATCGAAAAAAAACACTGTTTAACACTGTTGCACCACTGAAAAATTATGAATATTTTATATGAAGTAGATGGTTATAGGACACACAAACTGTAAAAAATTGGCGGTGTTGTCAGACTTGGAAAGTCTTGAACCAATTTGTTGAACATTTTACTCGCGATTTTAGTTGTCTTATAAGAATGGTAAAAATCCAAAGATTGGCTGACATTATTAAAGGGTAACTTAAAAATTTTTCGCATCTAAAAGTTTTCTTAAAAAACAACGAAAGGAAAATATATCAAGTGATACGTTCTTAAGTTGCAGCAGATTACTCGTAAACCAGCGGATCAAAATATTTGAAAATTTTAATTCCTAACCATTAGGTTCCTATCTCCCAATCCTCATTTAAAATTTTTGCAATATCGCCTGGGGCAGTTTTCTCAGGCTTGTTCAGCTATGCCCTTTTTCGGGCCTTTAAATTGTAACTCTTCCCTGCTTTCTCGTGGGCCTGATGTATCCTTCCCTTTATTTTCTCCCTGGGTAATTGGGCTATCTCAGCTTCATTAAGAGCATTCAACTTGCGATCCAGCGAGCAATCTTTCCCATGTGTAAACATATGTTGTCCGAACATGGCGAAGTATGGAGAAGTTCCGGTGCTGTTATGGACGGATAACCTCAGCGACGCTTGTACGTCCGCTAGGTGTTCGTGTATTCGTGTGTATTCGTCCTGAATGTTCACTCGAATTACTGCTAATACTGATACTGAAAAATAAAGGCCAAAAATACGCCAAATTTTAGGCCATTAGTGGGCTGGATTTTAAGAAAATGGATGCCTAAAAATATGAGAAAACCCGGAATCCCAAATTATAGGTTTTCATCGGCCTAAAAATGTGTGCTGCAAAAAGTACCTTATTAAATAATAAATACAGATTTGTGGAACTTTTTTTATTTAAATAGTAAAAACAAGTGCACAGTCGCAGTCCATCGGCTTGCCGGTAAGGAACTGCAGATCCTTGCGGCGGGTGTTGGTCGGGGGCGTCCTCCTCCAGCTTGGCCTTCATTTTTTTTATGTCGCCGAAAGAAAAGTACTTTAACAGGCGGTGGTTCATCGACACTTCAACGGCAGTCTCCAAAATGATCTCGGTGTCCTCGTCAGTCTTCTCGGCGTAGGCATTGGTTCCGGCCAATTCGCTATCATCGGACTTGCTGGTAATAAGCTTGCCATAAGCCTGGTAGATTTTCTATGAATCTAATATTCATTATTTTATTTGAAATATCTAACTAAGCCTACTGCGCAAAACTGCACGGCACATCTATTTTACAGCTCACCATATAATATTTCAACATCATTTTTCCAGGGACCGAAAATAATGATTATTTTTATTTCTTCAAAAAAAAAAATCGGCCACTTATAATAGCCCTAAAAACAAATGATTTTCACCTAAATAATTATCGTTGTCCAATATATGCATTCCCGCCATGATTTTTAAATTTTTGATTTTTATCTTTTTGTTCAATGGTAATTTTTATTTTAGAGCAATATAATAAGACTTATAGCATAATAATTATTTTTGAGCAAAACAAATATGTCTCAATAATAATGATTATTGATGATTTTTATTTTTTTTGCTCAAAAGAAACTCATTAGAGCCTTGCGGCCCTCCTGTACGACTTTTCGGCAATCTGATTTCACAACCGTCTAAGGGGTTATCAAACCTGCTTCCACGATGTTTTGCAAATTTTTGTATCCACTTTTAAAAAATGGATTGTCCTACGATTTTTTTGTTTTTTATTCCAATCAAAATAAAACTCATCAGAGCCTCGCGGCCCTCCTGTAAGACTTTTCGCCAATCTGATTTTACCTTCATCAGGTCGAAGTCGGAAAACGGCATCTCTAGTCGAGATCTTAAAGCTGGCATGGTCTGGATGTAAACCTCGTTGGATTCTGCTGGTTTCTGCTTCCGTTCTCGCAACTCATTCTCCCGCGCGAAGTTGGATCGGTGACTCTGGAACTGCTGCTGTTGTGCATATCTCAGGTAAGGCCACTCTGGCTTCTTCGTCGACCATACGTACATCCAGTACCATTCCTTGGCTTGTACTTCCACTAATACGTGAAATTCTCTTAGGACCTCCTCCACGGTACCTGATACGACATTTGGAGATGTTCGAGGCGGAAAATAAATTTGGACACGTGCATACTTTTTGGACTTCCATCGAAACTTAGCCACCACTTCCGTAGCTGACCTACTTTAAACGCTGAATCGCCTGCTGCCCCGCTTGTTCGCCGCTGATCTTGTACTGGATTAGCGTTGTGCTGTGTCCCACCGTTTTCAGGATGATATTCTGGCGGTTTCGTGGCGGCGGGAATTCCATCTAGTGACGTGACCCCGGTAACATGTTTGGTGGAAGTTGCTGTCGCATCCTCGGATCGAATGATGGCATCGTATTTGTCAGTGGATGCACTGCTATGCCTGGAAATGGCTGCCCCTGCGTCCCCGAAGGATGTATTTGGCCCTGCGCCACTCAGCCATGCAGTCGTTGATGTCCTTCATAAAATGTATCATATCCTGCTGCATCTGATATTTAAACGCCTCATATTCTTTCGACATTCCCACCTGGTAAGTCTGATGTGGTTGAACCAGTGCTGCATTGACCCCTGACTTTACTTCAGATGGCAGAGACTTTGGTATGATGACCACTAGCTTCTCCAGGACTTCCGCTTCCCATTCCTTCCGGATTCTGCTCCATTAGCGAATCCATTCCTTCAGGGCCGATATATTTTCCAATTTCTACTCTTGATTAGTTTGCGAGCGAGTTTTTGGCGGAGTCATTTTTGCTGGTCCCCTGTTCCGAATGAAATCCCAACTTCTCCTCAATTTCCTCCCGACTTGGATTCTATCCCTATCACTATTTGGCATATCCTAACTGCTTTTCGATTTATATTTGTATATTCCTTTTTCTTCAAATTTTTCTTACATGGGGGGATGAGACGAAGCTATTCCTACTACCCTCTAACATTTTTCTTCTTTCCTTCAGTTCCTAATCCGTTCGGGTAAATGTTTTTATAATTATTTAAACGATTTTACTAATTTATTTTAATTTTCTCTTCTTTCAGCCTATACTTGCAAACGCTGGGCATCGATGTCACACATTGTTAACTGCGTACATGGACCACACCAATTCCAGACAAAGACAACAGATTTAGATAAGTTATTACAAATTTACATTAATAAAGACAACATATTTTTATACGTTATGTTTGCCTTTTTTGTTATATGTATTACATTTTATTAATTTTCTTATATTTTTAGATTGGGCGCCATTTGTCATGTCCTGCTTTTCGCGCAGGTTCGTTGCCGGCTTGTCAACGTCTTTTCCAGGAAGGGGAACAACCAAGATTTTATTGTCTATTCCGACGAATTTATTTCGCAATCACAATATATTTTCAAAAATTTCTCTTAAAATTTAACATTTAGACAGCCTACCAACGGTACTGATTTGAGCTGCAAAACTATTGATAGTGTAGTCAGTCTATTGTTTAACAGCATTTCAGTCGACTGTTTCGATATTATCGACTAGTCGTTGTTTAACATTAGATCAAACCCTTTGATAGTATTTTGTTATAATTAGGTTGCTAAGATATGTTAGTGTTTTCAGGCAGAGCACTAAAAATTGCAAAACCAGTACATTTTTAATGCAAAACAAGAGAGAACGCTATAGTCGGGTGCCCCGACTATCAGATACCCGTTACTCAGCCACAGTGAGTGCGAGGGAGATGGAGATAGAACATTTATAATTTGATAAATTTCTTCTACATTTCGATAGGTATTGATAAATGCAATAAAACTCCATTTTTACTTTTCCAAAATCTTTAAAGGTGTGGGCGCCAGACACTTTTTAAACTCGTTTATTGTGGGCGTTAGAGGGGGCTTGGCCCCCGGCTAAAATAAAATTGCGCTGCGTAGGAAGCCAAAGAATATGTGTGGGTAATCCCAATTCTCTAGCTTTTGTAGTTTTTAAGATCTCAGCGTTCATCCGGACGGACAGACGGACATGGCTAGATCGACTCGGCTAGTGACCCTGATCAAGAATATATATACTTTATAGGGTCGGAAACGCTTCCTTCTACCTGTTACATACTTTTGCACAAATACAATATACCCTTTTACTCTACGAGTAACGGGTATAATAAGATTAGAAAAATTCCCTTATTTATGAATTTATCTTATAAATGATCCATAAATTGTTCAATACTTACCCAAATGATACTTTATTGAAATAAGTCGATAGCAGTCGACTGAAAATCGACTGAACAATCGCAAAGCATACTATCGACTTGTAGTCGACTTCAGTCGATTTTTTGTCAGCTCTAGTACCGATGGACTTTCACATGGAACATATATATATTTATAAATAAATAAATAATAATAAATAAATATAAGGTGAGTATTTTGTTTTAAGTCGATAAATAAGTTAAATAACCTACATAAATAGATAAATTAAGAGTTAATTTAATTTTGTTCGCAGCGATTTTTTCCAGTTCTTCGGGAAGTGTAGTTATTATTTTTTTTCGGTTGGCAAATATATCTCTGGGCTCCTAATAAAAACCTGTGGCCACCCAGGAATGAGTGTACAATTTTCTCCGTGAAAATTTGTTTACTTCCTGGTGGCTGGTCTTTGATTACTCCTCCACAAATTGCTTGCTCCTGATCCGTGATTATTCACTCCGGAATATTCTATAAAACTCAATGGAGGAGCTTCAGTTATGTAACACAAAACAATTCCGCCAGCAGAACCGTCTTCGTCCACTGATTTTGCTCTTTAATTCTCCTTGCTGTTTTCCAATTCCCTCTTTGCAAAAAAAAAACACTTAAAATTTTCGTATTTAAACCTCGGTTCAAATGGCGCCACTGTGCGGTGCCTGCCCTCGAGAAATAGAAAAAGAATATTGAATACAGGGAAAGCGAGGCAGGCGAAGTTCGACATTTTGTTTCGTTTTCTATGATTTTAAGAGAGAACAATTTGGGAGAGCGTCGTCTCTGCCGAGGCGCTGCCGGCGTCGCAGTCAACTCAGTGCTTTTTTAGCGCTTGTGCTGAATTTGGGAACTGCAGGGTATGTACTTGACCTCACGAAGTTGGTTTAGTATGTGGTCCATTCGGGGTACCGGGTATGCATTTCGTTCTATTTCTCCGTTGTATTTCTCCCTTTAAAAAATCGTTAAAATTTTTTTTAGGATAAGATTTTAAAGATAAAGATTGTCACTATTAAAATAGTTTGACAGCAAAACAAACCAATAATCTGTTTGCCTGTTATTCCCCGAAAGTCAAAGGTAACTTCGTTTACGTTTTAGAGTTTTTAGTAAAAACTTATTACTAATAGGTTTATAATATTAAATAATAAATATAATTTAATAGTGACCGATTCACTACCTTAAAGATTTTACCGTGTTAACTTATAGAAAATGTCTTGGTTTTTATACCCGTTACTGTACTGTTACAAAAGTATGTAACAGGGAGAAGGAAGCTTCCGACCCTATAAAGTATATATATTATTGATCAGGATCACTAGCCGAGTCGATCTTGCCATGTCCGTCTGTCCGTCTGTCTGTCCGTATTAAGGTTGAGATCTCGGAAACTACAAAAGCTAGAATTACCAACACATATTCTTGGGCTTCCTACGCAGCGCAAATTTATTTCAGACGAGCGCCACGCCCTTTCTAACGCCCACAATCGCCCACAAACGATTTTAAAATGTGTCTGGCGCCCACATTTTTAAAGATTTCGGAGAAGTATAAATGCAATTTTGTAGCGTTTATATACCTATTAAAATGTATTTTTGAAATCGGACCTTTCGTTAAAAAGTTATGCCGATCAAAGTTTCCGACCCCATAAAGTATATATATTCTTGATCAGCATCACTAGACGAGTCGATCTAGCCATGTCCGTCTGTCCGTCCGTCTGTCCGTCTGTCTGTCCTTCTGTTTCTACGCAAACTAGTCTCTTAGTTTTAAAGCTATCGGGCTCAAACTTTCCCAAAAGCCTTCTTTCTATTGCAGGTAGTATATACATATGTCGAAGACCGGATCGGACAACTATATCTTATAGCTCCCATAGTAAGGATCGAATAAAAAACCGTAAAAAAATTCCAGCTTTGGTTTTTATACCCGTTACTCGTAGAGTAAAAGGGTATATTGTATTCGTGCAAAAGTATGTAACAGGGAGAAGGAAGCTTTTCCGACCCTATAAAGTATATATATTCTTGATCAGGATCACTAGCCGAGTCGAACTAGCCATGTCCGTCTGTCCGTCCGTATGAACGCTGAGATCTCGGAAACTATAAAAGCTAGAGGATTGGCATTTTGCATGCATATTCTTGGAGTTCCTACGCAGCGCAAGTTTATTTCAAAATGGTGCCACGCCCCCTCTAACGCCCTCAATCGCCCTACACCATTTTTTGAAAGGTGTCTGGCGCCCACACCATTAAAGATTTTGGAAAACTAAAAATGCAGTTTTATTGTGACTATCAATACCTATCGAAATGTAGAAGAAATTTTTCAAATCGGACCATTCGTTAAAAAGTTATGCCTGATCAAAGATTTTATATATCTATCTCCCTCGCACTCCCTTAGCTGAGTAACGGGTATCTGATAGTCGGGGCACCCGACTATAGCGTTCTCTCTTGTTTTTGAAATATTACCTTCTACTTTTGGGAATACTATTTTTTAAAAATTTTTGAATTACGAATAAAATTTTTAAAAAATCGGATGACTGTATCATATAGCTGCCATAGGAACGGTCGGAAAATTAAATGGAAATTAATAGGGAAAAAATTATATCTTTGTTGACTTTTATTACATTCTCTTCTCCTCTGGGATATGGATTTTCTTTAACATTTCAAAATTTCGTATTAAATTATTAAAAAATTCGGACGGCTTTCTTATATAGCTGCCATGCGAAGAATCTGAAAATTAGTGTTAAAGTAATACGAAAGCAGCTAAAATTTGGATTGTTGTAACGCATACGCAAATTAATTTAAATTTAATGTTTTTTAAATGAATAGAAATGATCTGCAAGGGTATATAAGCTTCGGCTGGCCGAAGCTAGCTTCCTTTCTTGTTTTTTGTGTCTTTCTCCCACTAAAAAATCTCTACAATTTTTTTCAGAATAAGATTTAAAAATTAAAAGTTTTACCGAATGTAAGCAAATTACATCATTTTTGAACCATTGAGGTCCTTTTTCTCAGAATCCTTGCGTCGGGGAACTTTTGGAGAACCCAGTTTAAATTGGATATTCGAAGCGAATCCGATTTTATCGCATCCATCGAAGTAAATAAAAAAACATTCATATTGTAACCAGGGCTGTGTTTTGTGTCTGTGATATTTTGGAGGATATAATGCTAGTTAACCTTAACTGATGAACACTTTACATATCATAAATCTAGTAACTTAACTTATAAGTCTTAGTGCTAGGGCACATAATTGAATAAAAATACAGGAAAATAAATGTTGACTTTCCAAACCCAGTTTAAATTGGATATTCGAAGCGAATCCGATTTTATCGCATCCATCGAAGTAAATAAAAAAACATTCATATTGTAACCAGGGCTGTGTTTTGTGTCTGTGATATTTTGGAGGATATAATGCTAGTTAACCTTAACTGATGAACACTTTACATATCATAAATCTAGTAACTTAACTTATAAGTCTTAGTGCTAGGGCACATAATTAAATAAAAATACAGGAAAATAAATGTTGACTTTCTTATTAATTTGAACCCTGGTTCGAACCTGAACCCTGCTCCGGCTCAATAATAAACCGGTTCGGAAACCGGAACCTTATCTGTCGATTAGGTTTGAACCACGAACCGAACCCATGCCATGTTATTATTTAATAGAGCCCTGCAAGAGCCCTTTAACTCCTCTTGCAATATCTTCATATTTGTATCATATATATATATAATATATATAAATTAATGAGTTTGAACCAATATTATATAATCCCCTTATTTGAAATATTTAATCGGAATTATTCAAGCTGTTTGAGCGCACAGTGAAAGATTTTGCCAATCTAGGGGGACTTAAATCAGTAGGAGTCGTTTTTTTTAAGATATCAGCTTCAAATTTGGAGTCAATATTCTAATAAACCCATAGATTATTCTAGACATACACAAATGGGCTTTGGAGGGCGTAAACAAATAAAAAAAACTGATTTATGAAAGATAAAAAACCCCAATGATAAACTTTTAACTATTTTCGTATTTTTATACCCGTTACTCGTAGAGTAAAAGGGTATATTGTATTCGTGCAAAAGTATGTAAAAGGTAGAAGGAAGCGTTTCCGACCCTATAAAGTATATATATTCTTGATCAGGGTCACTAGCCGAGTCGATCTAGCCATGTCCGTCTGTCCGTCCGGATGAACGCTGAGATCTTAAAAACTACAAAAGCTAGAGAATTGGGATTACCCACACATATTCTTTGGCTTCCTACGCAGCGCAATTTTATTTTAGCCGGGGGCCAAGCCCCCTCTAACGCCCACAATAAACGAGTTTAAAAAGTGTCTGGCGCCCACACCTTTAAAGATTTTGGAAAAGTAAAAATGGAGTTTTATTGCATTTATCAATACCTATCGAAATGTAGAAGAAATTCAACTCGGACCATTCGTTAAAAAGTTATGCCAGATTAAAAATTTTCTATCTCCATCTCCCTCGCACTCACTTTGGCTGAGTAACGGGTATCTGATAGTTGGAGCACCCGACTATAGCGTTCTCTCTTGTTATACCCGTTACTCGTAGAGTAAAAGGGTATATTGTATTCGTGCAAAAGTATGTAACAGGGAGAAGGAAGCTTTTCCGACCCTATAAAGTATATATATTCTTGATCAGGATCACTAGCCGAGTCGAACTAGCCATGTCCGTCTGTCCGTCTGTCTGTCCGTCTGTATGAACGCTGAGATCTCGGAAACTATAAAAGCTAGAGGATTGGCATTTTGCATGCAGATTCTTGGAGTTCCTACGCAGCGCAAGTTTGGTTTAAAAAGATGCCACGCCCCTCTAACGCCCTCAATCGCCCTAAACCATTTTTTAAAGGTGTCTGGCGCCCACACCTTTAAAGATTTTGGAAAAGTAAAAATGCAGTTTTATTGTGATTATCAATACCTATCGAAATGTAGAATTTTTCAAATCGGACCATTCGTTAAAAAGTTATGCCCGATCAAAGTTTTTATCTCCATCTCCCTCGCACTCCCTCTAGCTGAGTAACGGGTATCTGGATTTTGGATTTTGGTTATCTGCTTATGTTCTTAGCTGTAACTTCGATGTTATACGCTCAGCAGCTGCAAATAAGGTTTTAAAGATAATTGATTACAAAAACAAAAAAAAATTTGGTTTATATTTTTAAGACTTATTTTTGTAATGGTAACAAAATAAACTTGGTTTCATAAAATTCGGATCTACACAGCGACCTGTGGACGATCCGCAACTGGCCTACATTTTCTTAATATAGCCTGAAAAAAATTCTCATGGCCGCCATATTGAACAATAATAAAAAAAATAAAAATTTGTTAAAATTATATAAGAAAAATGTAATCGACATGCCAAGTTACGAAATCCCAGCACAATCCCTTATCGGTTAAAACAAATCACGAAAAAAATGAAAAATCTGTAGTGTATATGTATCTCCCCCCTTTAAAGCCGTTATCTTAAAAAAAAAAATTTGTTTTGTTTTGTGCCTGTGTTCGTAATAGTTAAACATTTCTAAAAGTGCTGCCTAAAGCTTATCGACTTCAAAAATAGTTCAACTTTTGCTAAAAATCCCCCTAGATTGGCAAAATCTTACACTGTGGAGCGGTCCGAGTAATCTGACCTGTTTGACTTGTTTGTTTTGTTGTTGTGAGCTACTCGAACTGAACTGTTGTAAAGGTATCCGTTGGGAACATGAGCTTGTTCTGAGCTGTTCCTTGGTTACTCGATTATCCCAAGAGCTATGATCACTATAGACGGCACTCCATGTAGTGACGAAGCGCACCAGGAGAGTGTGCGAAGCGACTACTATATATACACGAAGAAATGAAAATCTGCTGTGATGGTCCGATCATAATGAAAGGTATCCCAAAAACTAATAGGATTGCATACAAATTCTTTCAGAAAATCAGTTGGCTTGGAAGAGAGAGCGGAGAAAGTAAAAAAGTGAAAATTTCGAATTTTGGAGCTGTTGGGGCCGGTGGGGATAAATGCCCCCACGCAATGTTTTAGTTGTTTTCCTATTCAAAAAATAAAATCCGACGCTCCGTTCAAAAGTTATAGCCAAAAGAATATTTTCTTCTTCTTCCCAAAATGAAAATTTAAATCTGTTTGTCAGTTTGTGAGTTTGTGAGTTTGTGAGTTTGTCAGTTTGTCGCAAAACGTTGGTTTAAAATCGTGGAAATTTTATATGGTGTTAAACAGCTCGATATAAGAAAAATAAGTTCTACCACTTTTGGAAAAACTCGCTAGTTTAGCGGGAAAACAGCTATAAAAGGCTAAATTTCGTAAGCCCATTACTTGCGATTTACTTAAGCTACAGACTTGTGCTTTACCTCATATTAAAGGTATTTTGAAGTACAATAAACGCCTTCTCAACACTTTTTTATTTATATGCAATAGCTAAAAAGTTATGCACAAAACCATTTTTTTAAGGTTATTTTTAGCTTTTTTTTATTTTTTTCAAAAACGGCCTCAACGATTTTCTTTGAAACTTTAAACTATATAGCCCTTGAGATTCCTTAAATTTTGATATATAACACATTACTGTAAAAAGACACGTTTAAAAGGTATTCAGAAACAAAAACAGCCACTTTTTCCAGCTCAGACAATTAATCGCTGCCCAAGCATTAAATTTTGTATGTGCGTATCCAAACTGAATTTTAGGGTCATAAAATGATTTCAATTGTTATAAGGAGTTCCAAATAGGAATCTTTTGTTTTACGACTTTTGGAAAAACCCGCTGCTTTAGCGGTAAAAAAGCTAAAAATGGCAAAATTTTGTTAGTTCGTAACAGAGAGCTGCAACGAGTCAATCATTTTCGGGTACACCCGATCATTTACTCGTATCCGTTTCGATTAATCGCTTCGGGTGAGCGAAATTAAATGAGCGGTGAGCGAATGCGATCGTCCCATGAATGATCGTTTGTGATCGTTCAAGTGTGTGATCTGATCGTGTGTGAACGTTCGGCTTGAAGATTTTACCCGTTTGTGATCGAATATTTTGTGCAATCGATTGGTGTGATCGTGCTTCGCGCCTATCGGTGCAGTTCGTGTTATTGCTTTATATTTTGCAAGCCGGGATCAGTTGACAGCTTGTTATTTCTTAATTCCTATTTAAAAAATTTTAGTTCCTTTAAATGAAATGTTATTTAGTTGGTAAAGACAAAACCATGAATTAATTTTATGTACTTAATATGCTTATTTTATAAAAAAAAAACTGTGCCTTAGTTTGTAAGCATACATGAAGTCAATATCGTTTAATTTAATCTTACATAAATATTTCTCATTAAACATATAACACATTGAAACGCACTCTCCCCTAATTTTATTTCGTCGTCACAAGAAATCATATTAATCCGTTCGCAATCTATTCACTCGAGGTCGCAATCATCGGGAACGATTGAGCGCTTCGGAACGATCATTTTGTTCACCTACACCCGAAGCTCAAAATCACATCATTGATCGTTACGAAGCGACTCGGGTAGTTGATCGGATCGTACTTCGGCTTTCGTGTTTGTTCGTGATTATTCTTTGCCGAGTGAGTTTACCGGATTAAACGAAAATGATCGCGCGATGATCGATCGTACTCGATCATACTCGTTGCAGCTCCCTGGTTCGTAAGTTCTACACTACTAAGGGCCGGTTTCTCGAGTGCCGGCTAACATTTATCGAACAGAAAAAGTGCCTGCTAAGCGATTTTGGCTTTCTCGAGCCAAAATGTGAGATCTAACTTTGACAGGGACTTGGACTCCCTGCTAGGCGTTTTCGGCTCGATAGAATGACAGCTGATTTTCCAAAGCCAACTAAGAAGAAGAAACGAAATCACAGCTGACTTTGCCTTTGAATTATACCCAAACAGCTGTTCAAATAATCAAAGCACGCCATTTTTTGCGCTTTACAGCACAATTCTGTGCGTTAACAGCACTCTGTAATTGGTTCTCGATCAGATAAATTAAAGGCGTCGAGAAAACCGATTTGCTTTTACGATAAGTTTATCTGGTAATTTTCTTTTTCGAACAGATAGCTATCAGGGACTTTAGCCGGCACTCGAGAAACCGGCCCTTAAGCTACATCCATGTGCTATACCTCGTTTAAAAGTTATTTTGAAATACTTGAACGCCTTTTTAAGTAAATTCGTTTAAATGCAATAGTTTAAAAATTATGAATTTAAATGTATATATAAGATCCTATGAGAGCAAATGTAAACAAACAAAAACATCTGATATCAAATAAAAACACCTCTTAACGAGGTAAAAAAACTAAAAAACAACATACAAAAGTTCTGATATCAATATTTGTGACAAAAAATGCTTACACTCGTCATTAAATACACTTTCTATATTTTCTCATTCGGCACGCTGCAATAGAAAGTGCATGTGAAGGAAAAAAGGCTGGAATAGTTTGCTAGGGCGGGCCGCATCAGAAAATGTTAGAAAGTGTATTTAATGACGAGTGTAATAATTTTTCGTCACAAATGTTGATATCAGATCGTCACTAGTTTTTTACCTCGTTAAGAGGTGTTTTTATTTGATTCGAAAGTCACAAAAAAACAAAAAAGCTCTAGCTTAGATCTGTTTAAAACTCTTCTCGTGCAAAGCTCTATTATTTAAATAAGAAAAACATTTCAACTACATCATAGTTTATTCAAAAAAATCAACCCAAATTTTAAATTTCTCTCTGAGAAAAAGGAACAAAATCAAAAATCAAATACATGTTACTTGTAGAGTTAAAGAATATATTTTATTCGTTGGAAAGGAAGTATTTTCGACCCCAGGTTCACTAGCCAATTCGGTCAAACCATGTCCGTCTGTCTGTATGAACGCTGAGATCTATGAAACTTTAAAAGCTGTTATTTTGGCGACCACATTTTTAAGTCTTGAGACTTAAAACGTTTCATATAGATTCTACAAGTGCATTTAATGACCATGTTTGCTTCAGCCGAGAGCCACGCCCACTCCTACACCCACAAAAGCCTTATGACACATTTGAGTGCGTCGTTATGACACCGGGCGTTATGACATGTACCCAATTTTTTCTTCTCCAAAAAATTTATAATATCCGTATTTAAAGCTTGGGAGAAAAATTTGAATGTCCTTATCAAATGCGTCGGAGTTCTCTTCGCTGAATCAATGAATGTGTAGACCGCTACTATAAAAACATGAATTTTTGAAAAAGTAGCCTCTCATTGATAATCTTTATTTGCGGTTGTACTAATCCGATTGACTTCGTGTCCTTTGCATTGATTCCTCTAAAACCTCTTCTTTAAAAAAATAAACTTTTTTTAATGAGTTTTTAATTTCTTAAAAATAACAGAATAACGTTTTTTTAGAGTTTGGTAAAAATGTTAAAAACAAGCCAACAGCTCATATACTATACCCCATTTTTAATATCATTTTTATCACTAAACGACTTTGAGTTTTATTTGTGAACGAAATAGTAAAACTCAGAAAATAAGTTTTATGTTTAGATTTTAATAAAAAAAACTCCAGGAATAACTGTAATTTTGTAGCGCAAAATAAAACTCATAGTATAAGTTTTATTTGTCAAGTTTTATATAAAACTCACAGAATAACGTTTTTTAGAGTTTTACATAAAACTCATGACATAATGATTAAAAAGTGATTTTTAAATTAAAACTTATAACATTTACGATGCCTGCCGTAAAGTAGGGGAGAGGTCAGTAGGTTGGTAAATCTTTTGTTTTTATACTGCCATTTCGACATTCGCTTATGAAACTTCACGCATTAGGTACCGAAAG